>CM061540.1:229534411-229739411 GCA_030864215.1 Capsicum pubescens | reverse complement strand
TCATAAACAAAAATTAAATCTCAATAGTAGCAGTACTACACTTAACGAATTAATCAAATCTCTACAGTAGCAGCACCACACTTAACATCATAATCAAATCTCTATAGAAGAAACACCACACTTAACTTCATAATCAAATCTCTATAGAAGCAGCACTACACTTAACAACATAAACAAACCTCAAATCTCTACAACAGTGGCACAAAGATTAAAAGAAAACAACCAGGAGGGTAGGGCATTCTATAGCGTACAAAACAATAATCAGAACTACTATATTCTCCTATTATCACGACGCCGACAACAATACCATAAAGTTATAAAAGAAATCAAAGACTAACCGGATATTGGGAAGAAAAATAGGGCCTCAAACTTCGTCGGAATCTTCCACTACTGGAAGCGACATTTAGACCTCCGATTAAACAAAAAATTGATTGTAAAATTTCAACATTTTTTATTAAAGGTTTATTTTTTTACACCTTCAGGACTTGGTCCCTTTTTCTCTATAATGAAATATATATATAGAACAAGATTAGGGAAAATTTTAAGCTAATCCCGATGTGGGATAAGAAAAATTCGAGGTAATTTGGGAAATTTTATATTTTGAAATTTGAATAAGGGATAATGGGATGAGCTGTAATCATACCAAAATAGTACAAATTTGAAATGAATTAGTGTTGAGTTGTCATTTACACGAGGATTTATTTAGATTCAGGTCAGTTTTGGGTTAAAATCGAACCTGGTTTGGCATCGGATTCCACCACTATCGGCGTTGGAATGGGTCGCTGGGTTCTCTGACTGTTGCCGACATTTGTGGTTGTTATTGGTTGCTAGTTTATGGGTTGAATTATTGTTACTATCATTTGAAATTGTTGTCGCATTTGTTTGTTGTTCTTGGTGGAAACAAGTGTGTGTTATTGCTACTTTTCGTTGAAAGAGAAGGGGAGAGCAAAAGCGGTCTGGGTCAAAGGGAATTTTTGGGTTTATTGAGGTGACTGACTGGGTTGCTGAGTTGTTGGGTTAATTAGTGAAGGGAAATGGGTTGGGACAATTTTGGGCTAAAAATTGGGGTTATGTTAATAACCCCAATTAGATTTAATTGGGATTAAAATAACCCCAATTAGATTTAATTGGGTTAAAATAACCTTAATTAAATTAGAAACTTGGTAATTTTTGGAATCATTAAGAAAAAAATAATCTCAATTCTAATTTAGTCCATTCTATTTAAATTTTAACCAAATTGAAAGTTAATTGGCCAATTGCATTGCAATTATAGCCAATTTGATTTCAATTATGGTCAAATCTAATAGATTGGCTAAATAAAATTAAAATTTGATACGAATTAATACTTCCTATAATCCATAGCTTCTTGATTTAATAAAGTCAAACAAGTATTTCTCCAAATAAATTATTTGTAAGAATAAATTATATTTAAATCAAGATTTTAATTATTGAAAATTATTTTCAAGATAAGCCTTGATTAAAATCTGATATTCCATACAATAAATATTTAAGTAATCAAATGATATAATATTGTATAATTGAACACGATAATATATAATTGCTACTTAAAATGATAAAATTGTGTACAAAAAAATATTTTGAAAAGTTTTTATTCGGATGAAATAAATATTTTGATTTTATTAAAAATCGAAGAAACTCAGGATTAAATTTAGTTGTGGAGGGAAAAAGTTAGGTGTTAACAACTTCCCCCTCCCTTTGGATAGGGTGGATGCAAGTAACCCTGGCCAAAGGGAGGTTGACATTCCTAATTTTTTGTCTGACCACAAATTTGAATATAAAAGAGGTTAGTTTTTGCATGAGTTTCATCGAGTTATAGACGGACTTTGGTATCAGGTTTCCTACATATCTCAGATTACATGAGAATTCATCCCACTTGTAGTTCATAAAGCTTGATTTAAAGCACGGTTTGCAAAAAATTCACCAGTTATCTTAGTTTTTAGAGTTTTTGATGAAATCGGAAAGCTAGAAAATAAAGGGATTTGGGGGGAGGTTGGAATATAGTTGATTTTTCAAAATAGATCCTAGCCTACATATCTCTGAGACTCGAGGAATCAAACTGCTTATTATTTAACTCGATTGGTAGAAAAGATAGTCTCTTATTTTAGACTATCTTTGGCTCGAGATAAGTGATGAATTGATCGAGTTGTGGAAAAGAGGCTTGTAACCTCTTAACCATGAATGTGGGATCCTTCACATTCATAGACAAGAACTTACCTAGACATAATTTCCAAAACTCTAGGTGTCCTATCACTAGAATCTGAAAGAAAGAGAAGTTTACCTTCGGTATGAGCTTAGAAATATCCCGAAGGTGAAGCTGAAACTAGAATATCCCAAAAATTCTCATATGCCTTCTAACTGGGGTGTAGTTGGATAGTGGTGGCGATCATTCTTTAGCTCGCGTCCAAAGAGTTTGCCGTCCCTCTTTAGACTATATCCCATTTTGCTGCTAAGAAAGAGCACAATATCCCATTTTGCTACTAAGAAAGAGCACCACATTGTGCTGCGTCCTATCTAAAGTCATCCGCACCTATGGTTTTGATTTTATATTTTCATCCTATCAGATTGTCTTGATAATGTTTTAAGAAAAAGTGTTAGTGCTAAACATAATTCACGAAAGTGGTATGTAGTCTTTAACCATATCTCCACGTAGGTTATCGCCTGAAAAATAAAGTCATTCCTTTTTGTACCTGTTTGGAAGGAAATAACTTGTAACAACTGACACAACAACCCTCTTAGTTGTTGTGTACTTATCTCATTTATCGGTTGAATATGTCTTCAAAGTGGGGTGACCTTTTTGGACACCGACGATACTTTATGCAGAACGGTCCCTGCAGCCGTGTAATCTTTAGCTGAAGTGAACTATTTTGGTTGCCTATGATAAATTGTCTGGTTATTGACAATAATTCTTTTCATGTGACCTCGGGTAAGTCCTGCATATCTTTTGTATCGATACGATTTATAGATTTCCCTTGAATCATCAATCTTTGAATAATCATGCACATTATTTGATGTTGGATACGAGGTGACTTACTGATGATAGGCGAATTTACATGCCTATAGCACTATATTTTGCCCATATTTTTGCCTAGTTTTGAGAACAAATTATATATTTCATGCACTTTTAGTCCTTTTTCCTGTAAGTGAGCTAACAAACATGATTAGCAAAGTTTCAGGTATAAATGATGCAGAATTCAGCATTTCATGGATAACTTGACGCCAAAGAAAGCTTCACGAAAGGAGAAAAGCCAATCTTGGACGCCAAGGACTAAAGATGGCGCATGGAAATTCTGTCCCGGGCTAAAACAATATTTCTGAAGACTTTAGGGACTAGCAGTAATTTATTAGGATTAGGATAATGATACATCAACCTAGTACAATTGGGTTAAGTATTTCATTAGCTTATTAGGATTAGGATAATGATACATTAACCTAGTACAATTGGGTTAAGTATTTCATTAGCTTAGTAGGATTTGGTTAAGCATTTCATTAGCTTAGTAGGAATAGGATATGGGTATTATAAATACCCTATCTTGCTAGAGATTTTAAGACATCTTCTTCTGACATCTTCTTACATTCAATTCTATTCTATTCTACTTCTAAGACATTCTAGTTCTAAACAATCATTCTTCCATTAACTCTATTTTTCTTCTTCTATTCATCTATTCTTAAATTCCACAACAAGAGAAACGTTACTTTTCTAAGGGATTCACGCCTAACGCCTACCATACCATTACAAATGTGAAATCTTTATTGTGGTATAACAACAATGTCAATTGTGATTTCCTTAGCACTCATGGGTAACTAAACTTCTCTGTTGGGGTTATGGAAGCCGAATGAGATACTATCTATTGCTGTGAGTTTGTGAGTTCGTGACACGTATGTTGCTTATATCATTATTCTCTTCATCTTAATCTAAATTCTTTGTGGTTGCAAACGCAAGAATACGCCAGTATAACATTTAACTTGTTTGAAAGAAAGGTTATCTTTCTGGAAAAGAGATAATGTCAAGGTAGTAGGGTCCCATCCCCTATTAAAAAGTTAGTGCCGTAACTGGATTAACCTTTTGGAGAATTCGTACCGTTAGACACGCTTTAAGCTCGAAAGAGTTAAAGTGAAATAATCCTCGAATAGGTCGAAAGATGCCTGAATTTACCATCGAATACAATTCTCTATAAGCACATGCATGTTTGAATTCAACAGACTCATAGTCAATAGAGACGTATAACTCAGAAGGTGGACATAACCCCAACTCCTCAATTCTCATTGTTTCACAACCTACTAAACATTCTTTCTCTTTTTACTTTGCTATTGCCGTTTTTAGCTACTATTTGGTTACATTACTTGCACAACAAGAATCCCTCCTTCTTACGAGACTTGCACTAAAAGTCTAGTAATCGTTGCTTACTTGTTGACCAAGCTATTCCCTGTGGGATCGATACCCAACCCAGGTTGGGTTCTATATTTGACAAACGACCGCTTTACACTCCTAAGAGAGCTGTAGATTGAGCGTTATCAAAAATTGGCGCCGCTGCTGGGGAATACAAGTGTCAATTAAGTTCGTAATAATTACTAGACCCTTTGGTCAAAGATTCTCGTACTTTTACTTTTAGTTTTTGTTTTTGTTTACTGCAGGTTTTTATTCAGTGCATGCCCCATACCCAAAGTTCTGGTCAACCGTTATTACCTATCAATCCTGAACCACAACGTATTCGCAGAATGGAGGCACAACATGCAATTGAAAGGATGGCTGCTCAACAGGAACAGGCAAGACTAGCTGCGCTAGCCGCCGCTCAAGTGCATCAACAGAATATTGATAACCCTGGGCGAGAAACAAATCCTGACGATAAAGATCTAGGTGATGGCGAGCTACTAAACCCTAGGCATGCCGCTGAGATCGCAACACCTGCCAACAGAAGAGATCATCAAGCTAGGTTTAGACATGAACGCCAAGCTATGCAGCCAGCTTTTGACGATGATGATGATGATCTTGATGGAGCCGGAGCCACATGAGCCATTATTCCTCCACCATTGGCACCCGGAGCCAAGTTCAACATCACGAGCACTATGATTCAGTTATTGCAACTCAAGGGATTATTTGGTGGACTAGCAGGCGATGATCCGAATATGTATCTCATCAACTTTATTTCTACATGCAAGTCGTTTGACAATCCTGGAGTTGGTCAGAATGCAATTCGATTACGTCTATTTCCATTGTCTCTGTCTGGGGAGGCAACTCTCTGGTTGAATAGGCTGACTCCTGATTCTATTACAAATTAGAGGCAATTGAGAGACGCTTTCCTAGAAATATTCTTTCCGCCATCCAAAAGAGCACAATTGAGAGATGAAATCAGCAACTTTCGTCAGCTGCCCACTGAAGCTCTTCATGAAACATGGGAGAGGTTCAAGACAAAGCTAGCGAGGTGCCCAAATCATCATATGACTAATGTTCACCTAATGGAGATATTATATAGAGCCCTGAATTCAATAACTAAACCAGTAGTGGACAATGCGGCTGGAGAATCCTTTATGGATCTCACCTTTGGTCAAGCAAGCAATATGCTAGATCGTATGACGAAACAAAGTAGAGCTTGGCATACCAGGGATTCTGAGGTAGCAAGCCCCACTTTATCTATAGGCATGACTGTAGACCAAAGGAGAAGAGAAGAAGAACGTGATCAAGATATGGCGCACATGAAAACATAAGTGGATCTTCTTACAAAGCATTTATTATCAGGGAAGACCAAAAAAGTGAAAGATATTGCATCAAAAGGAAGAGATGAATCTGATTCGGAAGAGGAAGCCAACTACTTGAACAATCAGGGGGGTTTCCGAGGCAATGCCCAAGGAAACCAAGGTCGGAACTATCATGGTAAATCTGGAAACATGGACCAAGGTAGTTGGAAGAACAAGAATGACAGTAGTGGTTTGTATGTTCCCCCTGGAAGACGTGACGCCACCACATCTAGTTCTGGAAGTATGGAAGACATGATGGCTAAACTACTGAAAGGAGGGGAAGCAACGAGCGCAGGAGTAACGGAGGTAATAAATGATTTGTTCTCTATGAAGAAATTAGTTGATTCTCATTCCACTTCAATCAAGAAAATAGAGCAGCAATTGAGCCAACTTTCAGCAGCACTCAATCAAAGAAAGGCTGGTACTTTACCTAGCGATACTGTGCAAAACCCAAGGAATGATGGGTCATGCATGGCCATCACTACCCAAAGTGATAAGGTGCTGGAAACTTTAGAAAAAGGCAAGCAAGTGGTTGACGAAGAAGCGGAAATTGATGATAAGGCGAAAGGGGATGATGCCGCAGCAGCCGATCCTAACATCCTTAACGTCACTCCTCACGACGTGCAGCCTGGAAAAGCTGAAAAACGGAAGCAAGAGGAGAAGAAAGCCATGGAGAGAACAATTCCATACCCACCACCACCTTTTCCCCAAAGATTGAAGAAGGTGGAGGATGATACGAAGTTCAGCAAATTCATGACTATGTTAAAGCAGTTGACCATTAATGTTCCATTGGTGAAAGCACTTGAACAAATGCCTGGGTATGCGAAATTTATGAAGGATCTTTTGACAAAGAAGCGGGCAGCAAGTTATGAGTTGAAAGATGATGTCCATCACTGCAGCGCAATCGCTACCCGATCAATAGTTCAGAAGAAGGCTGACCCCGGAGCTTTCACTATTCCTTGCACCGTTGGATATTTGAATTTTGCCAAAGCATTATGTAATTTAGGAGACAACATCAATTTGATGCCATTATCTATCTATAAAAAGTTGGGGTTGGGTGATCCTACTTCAACCAATATGAGGCTCGTCATGGCGGATAGGTCGGTAAAACGACCTGTTGGTATCCTATGTGATGTCTTGGTAAAGGTTTCTTCATTCATCTTTCCAGCATACTTTGTTATTTTGGATTGTGAAGCGGACTCAGAGGTTCCCATAATCTTGGGACGCCCTTTTCTTGCTACAGGAAGTGTGCTCATTGATTTGAGAGCTAATGAGCTTTCATTCCGAATAAATGATGAAGTGGTTCGCTTTGATGTTTGCAAATCAATGAAGCAACCCAAAGATCCGAGTGTATTTTCGGTGGCTGATGTTTTCTTTGATGATCCGAAAGAATTACTTAAAGAAGAGCAAATTATTGCTGACCCTTTGGCGGTTGTGCTCATGAATGGAGAGAGTAAGGATGCTGAAAATTGCAAAGAAGCTATTTGTGCTCTATCAGGATTAGGGACATATCGCTATGCTCCCAAGAAGCTGGACCTTGATCTCAAAAATCGACTCACACCACCAGCTAAGCCATCTATTGAAGAGCCACCCACGTTAGAATTAAAGGAGCTGCCAAGTCATTTAAAGTATGCATTCTTAGGAAGCGGAAGCACACTTCCAATAATTATGGTAGAAGATTTGGGTGAGCAACAAGTTGCAACTCTTATTGCTATTCTACGGAAGTATATTAGAGCCATTGGATGGACCATTGCAGATATTATTGGTATTCCACCTGGGATTTGTACTCACAAGATTCAGCTTGAAGAAAATTGCAAACCAACCATTGAGCATCAAAGACGTCTAAACCCACCGATGCAAGAAGTGGTGAAGAAAGAAATTATCAAGTGGTTAGACGCAGGGGTTGTGTATCCAATCTCTGATAGTACATGGGTAAGCCCGGTACAATGTGTTCCCAAGAAAGGAGGCATGACGGTGGTCGCGAATGAGAAAAATGAACTTATTCCACTCAGACCCGTCACTGGATGGAGAGTATGCATGGACTACCAGAAGCTGAATTCTTGGACGCTCAAAGATCACTTTCCAATGCCATTTATGGACCAAATGCTAGATCGATTAGCGGGGAAAGGATGGTTTTGTTTCTTAGATGGTTATTCAGGTTATAATCAGATTTGTATTGCTCCCGAAGACCAAGAGAAGACAACGTTTACATGCCCATATGGTACGTTTGCCTTCAAGTGTATGCCATTCGGGCTATGTAACGCACCAGCCACCTTTCAACGCTGTATGATGTCCATTTTTTCTGATATGGTTGAAGACACTTTGGAGGTATTCATGGACGATTTTTCAGTTGTTGGCGAGACTTTTGAAGCGTGCTTGACAAACCTAAGTATGGCGTTGCAAAGATGTGTAGAATTCAACCTAGTGCTGAATTGGGAAAAGTGTCACTTCATGGTAAAAGAAGGTATTGTTCTTGGGCACAAAATCTACGAAAGAGGAATTGAGGTTGATCGAGAGAAAATTGAAGTCATTGAGAAGCTACCGCCTCCAATTTTGGTGAAGGGTGTTCGTAGTTTTCTCGGCCATGCAGGTTTCTATCGTCGGTTCATCAAAGACTTCTCCAAAATTTCTAGTCCATTGTGCAAACTCTTGGAGAAAGATGCGAAGTTTGACTTCAATGACGATTGCTTGAAGGCATTCGAATGCCTCAAAGGAAAACTCATTGAAGCCCCTATCATGGTAGCACCAGATTGGTCTCTCCCGTTCGAAGTCATGTGTGATGCTAGTGGTGTAGCCGTTGGTGCTGTACTTGGTCAGAGAAAGGAGAAGCTATTTCATCCTATCTACTATGCGAGTAAGGTCCTAAATGAAGCCCAAAGGAACTACACTGTTACTGAACAAGAGCTCCTAGCGGTTGTGTATACGTTTGAGAAGTTTTGTGCCTACCTATTGGGTACTAAGGTGATCGTTAATACAGACCATGCAGCTCTTAGGTATCTAATGACAAAGAAGGATGCAAAACCAAGACTAATTCGATGGGTATTGCTGCTGCAAGAGTTTGATTTCGAAGTTAAAGATAGAAGAGGTTGCGAGAACCAAGTGGCCGACCATCTCTCTAGACTCGAGAACGAGCATGTGGCACAACCTGAAATCGAAATTGATGATGCATTCCCTGATGAGGAGATCTTAGCCACGATAATAGAAGAGTTACCATGGTATGCCGACTTTGCAAACTTTGTGGTGAGTAATATGATACCTGCAAATTTATCTTACCATCAAAAGAGGAAGTTTATGCATGATGTACAACACTACTTTTGGGATGAGCCATATTTGTTTCGACAATGCGCGGATGGTGTTATCCAACGATGTATATCCCATGAAGAGGTGACAAATATATTGGAAGCATACCACACTTCCCAAGTTGGGGGACATCACGCAGGTAATCGGACGGCAATAAAAGTATTGCAAAGTGGATATTATTGGCCTTCCATATTTAGAGATGCTCATGACTTTGTTAGAAGATGCGACCAATGCCAGCGACAAGGTGCTATTTCAAAACACCATGAGATGCCTATGTCGAAAACTCTTGAGGTAGAACTCTTTGATGTATGGGGCATTGATTTCATGGGTCCATTCGTGAATTCGTTTGGAATGAAATACATCTTAGTTGCTGTGGATTATGTCTCGAAATGGGTTGAAGTTGTAGCATTGGCCGACAATGAGGGAAAGCGTGTTGTAGCATTCTTGAAGAGGAATATCTTCTCTCGCTTTGGAGTACCACGTACTATCATAAATGATGGAGGATCTCACTTTTGCAACAAGCTATTCAAGTCCGTGTTGGCAAAATATAGTGTCAAGCAACATAAGGTAGCCATGCCTTATCACCCACAAACTAGTGGACAGGTAGAGGTTTCCAATCGAGAGATCAAGCAAATCTTTGTGAAGACGGTAAATGCTAATAGGAAGGATTGGTCTCGGAAGCTGGACGATGCACTATAGGCGTACAGGACTGCATTCAAAACGCCAATTGGCATGTCCCCTTATCAACTAGTTTATGGGAAGGCTTGTCACTTACCCATTGAGCTCGAGCACAAGGCATTGTGGGCGCTGAAGCAATTGAATTTGAATTGGAATAATGCAATAAAGTTGAGGATGGAGCAACTGAACGAGATGGATGAATTCCGTCTACATGCTTATGAAAGATCAGACCTATACAAGGAGCGGATGAAAAAGTATCATGATCAGCGGATTGTTCTTCGAAACTTTCAAAAGGATGATATGGTACTTCTCTTCAACTCTAGATTGAAGCTCTTCCCAGGTAAGTTAAAGTCCAAGTGGTCTGGTCCATACAAAGTTATCCAAGTCTACTCGTCTGGAGTAGTTGAATTGGAAGATAATAATGGTGTTATCTTCAAAGTGAATGGACAACGTGTGAAACCTTATATCGGTCCTATTGATTCGATAAACTTCATGGCCATCACTTATATCGACGAAGTCTAAGTACTCGAGGTAACTATGTCGAGCCACGACAATAAATAAGGCGCTAGATGGGAGGCAACCCATCGTTTATCGTTTATCGTTTTTCATTTTTTTGTCTTTCTCTCATTCTAGTACGTGTTTCTTTTTTGATAAATAAAAATCCAAAAATAAGAGTCGTGCCACAACCAAAACTAAGGCGCTTGATGGGAGGCAACCCATCGTACTAATCGTTTTCATTGGTTTTGAGCGAATGTAGGTGCAAGAGGTATTCAACGAGGAGATCAGTTTAAAATTTTGATTTGGACGTATTGCATGGTAAAGGTGGTAAGTTAGGCATGAAGATGCATAAGTCTATGGATTGAGCATTTCTCATGACAAAATAGGCATCGAGCAAGGCTAGGCCTAGGTAAAACTAGGCCACGAACAAGGCAAAGCCTATACTATAGCCCAAGGTCTCGGAATCTAGTGTGCTATAGCATAGGCGCCGCCCATGCTCAAGTATGCCATAGCATAGGCGCCGCCTATGCTAAAGCATTTGGTCTCTGAATCTCATATGCCATGTTAAAGGCGCCGCCTATGGTCACTAAAGGCATTGCACTAGGCGCCGCCTATGCTCACCATAGGCTTTGCATTAGGCGCCGCCTATGGTCACCATAGGCAAAGCTAAAGACGCCGCCTATGGTCACTTTTTATCTCCAAAACCAATTTTAAATGGGTCAAAACCCGACCCATTCTTTTCCTATATAAAGGAGACTTAGTCTTGAAACACAAACACATTGAAAACTTGACCTAGGCGCCGCACATACTCTCCAAATCATCTCAAAACTTTTGTTTTCGCTCTCCCACTTCACAAGAACATCTCCAAAGGTTTCAATCACGTAAGTACGCTTTTGTTCTTCATCTATTTTTCGTAAGAGCTACGTTGCTATGTCTATTATGAATTGCTACATCTTGAAGAAATATTGGTGATGTTAATGTGTTTGAATTGTTGATACAAAACCAAGTGAGTGAACATGTACGTTAGGATACTCTTAACTTGTTTCCGACTTGAATTTGATTTTGATGCATTGTTATACTACTTGCGGAATTGCTATAGTCATGAACATTGCATAATCTTGTCACTAGAATGCTTACATGTTAGAATGTCCCGTTCATCGGAATAAGACTTATAGTTGCCTACCGACATAGGAGGTTGTGATTACTGATAGAAACAATACCATGATGTAATCCCTATGTAGTAGTCTTGATATATCTAACATGAAAATATTGCAAAGGTTGCAAGAAGTGATACATCTCTGATTTTTTTGTTGGAATATAGCTCCTACAACGTATGTCGATGAAGTCTAAGTAATCGACCACTTTCACTTCACTAATTCGTATCAACAAACTAAGTGTGGGGTGGTACCCCTACTGCTTATGTATAGATTGTATCCATTGAGATTGTGCTAACGTGAACTCTATTTCAAGTCTCAGGTATAATGGCACCCAAAGCGAGACAAGGCAAGGAGAAGGCTACCACTTCCTAAAAGGGCAAGAAAAGAGGCCGCAAGGAGCAAGGAGAATCATCCTCAATGCAATTACCACGCCGTATGTTTGGAATAAAATGGGTTCTTGAGGAGGAAGCCAAGGAATGGTATAGGAACAACAAGGAAAGAAAACATGTTCATGTCGACTTGATAAACAAGGAAAGCCTAACGAAGAAGGAGCCGCGCATGTTGGCGAAGATCATGGCATTAAATCTGGATTTCATATTCCGCGACATGGGAGAATGTAATCTTGATTTGACAAGAGAATTTTATGCCAACTGGTCGCCGAAAACCACAGGCAGCGAAGTCAAGATTCGGGGCCAAGTGTTACAACTCAATGCGGATTTCTTCAACTCCTTTCTTGGCTTGCCTTCAGTCGATCCAGCACCATTCAAAGAGCTGTACAGCAGAACTCCTTATAGAGCAATTCGACACACACTCTGTGGAACAAGATCCATGGCACACTGGAGTAGACACAAGGACACTGGTCGACACAACACTTTTCCATATGCTTCTTTGAATAGGGAAGCAAGGATATGGTTGCGCATGGTCAACTGTTCCCTCATTCCAGGGATGTAATACACAAAGATAACAAGAGATAGAGTGTTCTTGGTATATGCATTGATGACGAATGTCCCTATCAACGTCAGGGAAATTATTCATTCCACAATGCGGAAAGCTAGGCTACACAAGAGGTCCCACTTCAGTTTTGGCAACCTGTTGACTACAATACTAAGGAAAGAAGACATCGAAGAGGAACCGGCTGATCACAAACTCCCTCACAACACAAAGAAGGTTGACCTCACGAAGGTTAAAGATGCTGAAACCACTCATGGAGTCAACCTTACCACTTCAGAAAGGCATGCTCGCGACGAAAGCTTCTCCCGCCATTTATATGGCATGATGAAGTTTACCATGATGAGCGGGGGTCGTGTTCCAACTGCTGCAGAGCTCCAATAGTTGGATTATGACTACCCAATGAATGAGCATGCGAGGGCGATATGTGGAGAAGGTATATATTTTGAGGAACCTCTTGATGACGACATACCAACCGATGATGATCGACGAATGCCAGACTCCAATGTGGAAGAGAACTCTGATGACAACGACTCTGATGTTGATTCCGATGCAGGGGGTATGACCCCAGACATAGAGGATGAGTCCGACTAATCAGGTTCTTCTTATTTATTTTTCACTGAGAGCAGTGTCTCCCGTCTAAGTGTGGGGTGCTGGTATTTGCATGCTATACTTCTCTATCCACATTTGCATTTATTTATGTGTGTTTGTTTTTTTTAGTAGTTTTTTTAGTAGTAAAATCTTTTTAGCTTCGCATGAAATTATTCTAACAGGCAGCATGAGATTATAACAAGAGTATGTGCTACAATTATGACTATTGAGACGTTTAGGCTCTAATTGTGACTCACTATGTGATATTGTGTGGTTCAATTCCTTCATCTGTTGGGGCAAGAGTCTATACTACTCCCAATAAAGTCGACCATGTGCCTTGTGTGTGTGAGATTAATAGTATATTCTATGCTTGTGGCTGATGCTAGAACTTGCCTGGTATGTATGTAAAGCAAAAATAAAGAGTGCAAGTCTAGGAGATGATTTAGGCATTTCTTTGGCGACCTATGATTATTTACCTTCTTCTTACCTACCCATGGGCATCATCCTAGTTAAACCCTTTTGAGCCTTTAGCCTATTTTCTTTGACAAACCTCGTATGTAAGCCTAATCCATTTTTTTTCAAGACCATAATTTGATCCAAATTCCTAAGTGCTTTAAAGTGAAAAAGTCATGTGACAAAATAAGAGGAAATTGGGTGAGTATGATGCTTTAGAATGAATTGGTGCTTAAATGAGTTATGAAAAAGAAAGTGCTATCATAAGAGGTATGTTATCAAAAGAAAAAGGAAAGGAAAACTGAAAAGTTAGTAATGTTTAAAATTGAAAAATAACTATATTTTTTATAACGCTCAATCTACAGCTCTCGTAGGAGTGTAAAGCGGTCGTTTGTAAAATATAGAACCCAACCTGGGTTGGGTATCGATCCCACAGGGAATAGCTTGGTCAACAAGTAAGCAATGATTACTAGACTTTTAGTGCAAGTCTCGTAAGAAGGGGGGATTCTTGTTGTGCAAGTAATGTAACCAAATAGTAGCTAAAAATGGCAATAGCAAAGTAAAAAGAGAAAGAATGTTTAGTAGGTTGTGAAACAATGAGAATTGAGGAGTTGGGATTATGTCCACCTTCTGAGTTATACGTCTCTATTGACTATGAGTGTGTTGAATTCAGACATGCATGTGCTTATAGAGAATTGTATTCGATGGTAAATCCAGGCGTTTTTCGACCTATTCGAGGATTATTTCACTTTAACTCTTTCGAGCTTAAAGCGTGTCTAACGGTATGAATTCTCCAAGAGGTTAATCCAGTTACGGCACTAACTTTTTAATAGGGGATGGGACCCTACTACCTTGACATTATCTCTTTTCCAGACAGATAACCTTTCTTTCGAACAAGTTAAATATTATACTGGCGTATTCTTGCGTTTGCAACCATAAAGAATTTAGATTAAGATGAAGAGAATAATGATATAAGCAACATACGTGTCACGAACTCACAAACTCACAGCAATAGATAGTATCTCATTCGGCTTCCATAACCCCAACAGAGAAGTTTAGTTACCCATGAGTGCAAAGGAAATCACAATTGACATTGTTGTTATACCACAATAAAGATTTCACATTTGTAATGGTATGGTAGGCGTTAGGCGTGAATCCCTTAGAAAAGTAACGTTTCTCTTGTTGTGGAATTTAAGAATAGATGAATAGAAGAAGAAAAATAGAATTAATGGAAGAATGATTGTTTAGAACTAGAATGTCTTAGAAGTAGAATAGAATAGAATTGAATGTAAGAAGATGTCAGAAGATGTCAGAAGAAGATGTCTTAAAATCTCTAGCAATATAGGGTATTTATAATACCCATATCCTATTCCTACTAAGCTAATGAAATACTTAACCCAATTGTACTAGGTTAATGTATCATTATCCTAATCCTAATAAGCTAATGAAATACTTAACCCAATTGTACTAGGTTGATGTATCATTATCCTAATCCTAATAAATTACTGCTAGTCCCTAAAGTCTTCAGAAATGTTGTTTTAGCCCGGGACAGAATTTCCATGCGCCATCTTTATTCCTTGGCGTCCAAGATTGGCTTTTCTCCTTTCGTGAAGCTTTCTTTGGCGTCAAGTTATCCATGAAATGCTGAATTCTGCATCATTTATACCTGAAACTTTGCTAATCATGTTCGTTAGCTCACTTACAGGAAAAAGGACTAAAAGTGCATGAAATATATAATTTGTTCTCAAAACTAGGCTAAAATATGGGCAAAATATAGTGCTATAGTCGTGTAAATTCGCCTATCATCACTTACAGATATCCTTTGAATTGGTAAATTTTAGGTAATCCCACACATTATCCGACCTTGGATAAGAGATGACTTAAAGATATCCCTCCAATCACTAGCTCTCAGGTATTCCAGTACACCATCTGACCTTGGATACAATATGAGTTACAGATATCTTTCAAACTTGTATTCTTTTCGGTAATCCTGCACATAATTGATCATTGGATATGACGCAACTTATAGAGGACCCTTGGACTTATCAATTTGATAATCTCGCATATTATTCAATAAGGATTTAGTTTCGACTTATGGATAACCTTCGGACTATCAATTTTAATGTAACCTTGCATGCTATCCGATTAGGATGACCATGGGCTACCAAATTATAGGTAATCTTGCACACTATCCTATTTCAAATAATATGACTTATAGATAACCCTCAGATTGTCAATTTCTAGAAAATCTCATATGCCGCTCTCTTTCAGATAGCGACTTAAAGACGTCCCTTTAAATCACGTGTTTTTTATGCATTCAGATATTGATTCATGAAATAAC
Organism: Capsicum pubescens; assembly: GCA_030864215.1. NCBI lineage: Eukaryota > Viridiplantae > Streptophyta > Magnoliopsida > Solanales > Solanaceae > Capsicum > Capsicum pubescens. Next base: position 229,723,691 of record CM061540.1, on the reverse strand, counting down.
GAGATATCCTTGATGCCAGAGTGTTCTATCTTTGCATGTCAATATATGTTAAATGTTATGATATCCTCGACACCAGCGTATGCTATCTCACGTGTCAATAATTATTGAATGTTGATGATATCCTCAATGCCAATATATGTTATCTCACATGACAACAAATATTGAATGCTGATGATATCCTCAGCTACAGTGTATGATATCTCGTGTGTAAACATATATTGAATGTTGATGATATCCTCGACGCCAGCATATGCTATCTCGCGTGTCAATAGATATTAAATGCTGATGATATCCTCAATGCCAGCTTATGCTATCTCGCGTGTTAACTAATATTAAATGCTGATGATATACTCGATGACAACATATGCTATCTCGTGTGTCAATAGATATTAAATGCTAATGATATCCTCAATGTTAGTGTATGCTATCTCGCGTGTCAACAGATATTAAATGCTAATGATATCCTCGACGCCAGTATATGCTATCTCGCGTGTCAATAGATATTAAATACTAATGATATCCTCCATGCCAATGTATGTTATCTCGCATGTCAAAAAATATTAAATAATGATGATATCCTCGTTGCTAGCATATGCTATCTCATGTGTCAACAGATATTAAATGCTGATGTTATCCTCTACTCCAGTGTATGCTATCTTGCGTGTCAATAGATATTAAATGGCCCTCTTTGTAATAACATGAAATGGGCCTCTTGGTAATGATATGAAATAGCCCTCTTGATAATGGCATGAAATGGCCTTCTTGGCAATGATATGAAATAGCCCTCTTGGCAATGGCATGAAATGGCCCTCTCGGCGATGAGATGATATGAAATTTCCCTTTCGGTGATTTGAAAATAGTTTCACCTGAGTTTGTTTGTTTGTGTTTTGATTTCTATATGTACCAATACTCAAGGTAGACAGTTAGTAGACACAATATCGATCTCACTGGAGACCACAGTCAAACTTTATGATAGTTTAATGATGAATACTGAGCATCATGATTTGAATGACTTATTCCACTATTAATCATTTCTTTTTGAAGAAATAATTAAATAGCAAATCCATCAGATGTAAGTAAATGGGGAAAAGTCCTTGTTTGGGGATTACTCAAATACTGTTTGCATCGCTCCAAGATGAATTTTGAGGATGAATTTCTGCTCTTCCTCATATTGAGTGATCCTTTTGATTGTTTTATTTATTGTGTCGACTCCCTTGAATGTACTTGCGCTCATGGTAAATATTTAGTAGACACAAAGTCACTTTTTCTAGCGACTATATTTTAGAAAAATTCTAAATACAATATTCATAACGAAGATAAGGCCCCTTTGTTTGTACTTCATGGTCTCAAGAAATCAGATAGACAATTTAAAAGATCTTCGGAAAATGGGTATTAAACCCGTCTTTGGAGCTACCTGAAAATACCGTTCTTGAGAATTATATGCTTTGGTACGGCTCGCAACCCGCTTGGGATTTTTTGAAAAAAGATTTCTATTTTTGTGGTCTTATCCTTGCATCCACAGAAAAATGATTAGTTTTCAGTGAAACTACTCCGTGTTGACATTCTTCAATACTTTATTTTATCCTCGCCATCTTTCGGGTATTCTTTCATGTTGGTACTTTAACCCTGACTCCCCGTTTCAATAGATGCCTAGGCAATCACAAAGTAGAAGATTTGTATAGAATTTTTGAAACTAGTCTTAATTTTAGAAAATAGTTTTGAAAACTTTTGTAAAAGCTTTAGAAAATCTCTGCAAGTCATGTCATGCATAAGCCCAACGAATGTCTTCCTCTTGGTTCTGACTATGTCCACACGTTTGATGGAGTATTTCTAGGGATTCAGCATCGTTGAGGCTCTCTATAAGAAGTTCTATCATAGCCGGAGATTTAGTCTATCTTGACTATCTTGACTTTATTGCAGTTGGTGATTTCTAAAACATGACTTTGACATCTGGTTCTGGAGGATTTGAAATATATTCCAGTATATTAGTGGAAATTTTTAGGCCTTCCTCTAAATTTCTACCCCAGTTTAGAGTTGTTTGAGATGATCTTAGCTTGAGAGGATCCAAAATCTTTGTTGGTCTTCGTTCTCTTTGTTGGATGATGATCTTCCTTTTGTGAAATTTTTGTATTCCTTCTCAAAAATTCTTCCCCAGTTTCCATTTTCTGGGGTTATATGAATGAGCCATTTAGGCGCCTACGTATCCCGTTGAAGCAGTAATCAGGTCAAATGAAGTTCAGAACTACGCTAGAGATATATATAAGATTCTAATGGATTGACCAAAGCCAACATAGGCCGCCTACGTATCCCTTTCTCTGGAATTTAGGTCAAACATAGTTAGGAAAGGATAAATTCTCCTAAGGGTTGACCGAAGCCAACATAGGCTTCCTATGTATCCCTTTCTTGGGATTTCAGGTCAAATATATTTCGTACTATGCTAGGGATATATATAAGATTCTAATGGATTGACCGAAGATGACATAGGTAGCCTACATATATCTTTCTTGGGAATTCAGGTAAAACATAGTTCGTACATAATAGGAAAGGATAAATTCTCCTAAGGGGTTGGCCGAAGTCGACATAAGCCTCATACGTATCCCTTTCTTGGGAATTCATGTCAAACGTTGTTCGTAAATAAACTCATAACGGCCTTAAAATACTCTTATCCATATTACTAGGATAGAAATAAACACTTTTATGTATGGCATGACATTTGCATTGCGTTTGTATTGATAGAACAAAGGATCAAATGTCCAATTCCCTTAGTCATCGCATTCCTAGTTAACCGCCTCGATTTTCTATAGATTGGGGTTCTTTGATTCTCAAACTCTTTGACTATTTTGTTGACTGTTCTAGGGCTATCATTATCTTTCTTTTGACATGACATGGAAATAGAAGGTTTCAAGTTATTGTTATACGACGGAGGATAAGTCATGAGTGGAGTGGAGGTCCAATTCAAACAATGTTTCCTCTAATTAATCTTCCACGATCCCAGTTGTCTTGGAAAATTCTTCCCTCACATTTTTCCTTATTCCATCCTCGAGACCATTATTTACAGGTTTGAAAAATGATTGGTAGAGTCCAGTTTTATCACTAGTCATTTTTCTTTTCTTATTACAAAGTTATAGTCAAGAAGGGGGTCTCTTATTCATTTTGATCTGGTGAAGTAGTGTCATTTTGTGCCAACAGAGAGTAGTTTCTATTACCTACAAAGTAAAAACAACTCAAACGCTGATGTGTTATATTTGTTAGTAATAAGCAAAGCAAGATGATAAGGTAGGAAGTAAACACATAGAGTTATTTCTCATCTCATGCGAATTGATCCATGAAGTAATGATGACTCGAGAATTTCAATGAATAGGATTTTGTTCAATGATATGAATAGTATAATTTATCATGAAGGATCAAATTTTCCACTTTCCGACCTTATTACTTCTTTCAAAAAAAGTGGCGGACGACAGAGCTTTTGAAGATGTGGGCCGGACTAAAAGACTGCCTACGTATCTCACAGAGGAGAAATAAGTCCCTACGTAGTTCGAAAGTATAATGACTTTTTTTTATTCTAAAGTCAACTTTCCTAAAATGGTAGCAATTATTTTGAAAGTTTTATGAATGACTGCAAACTTTTCTGAGAAAATTCAGAGACTTGGAGTATGTTTGGTCGGGTTTTTGTATAGTGGGGTATATTTCTTCCTAGAGATGCTCTATGAAAAATTGGATCAATTTGATTTTGATTTGAATCAACATAGCACGTATAAGAACATAAGCAGTTATATAACACAAGTATATTGTAATAAACGTACATCCTAATTGGGTGACCCTTTTGAGCCAAGGGTTGGCCTAATGTATTTGAAGGAAGTATATGTTTTTTAAAACCAATCCATTATCCCCCAAAAACCTTCATAGGTCTACATAAATGGAATAAATGTCTACAAAATTTGCACAAAAGGGATACAATCTTTAGGGAAACGGAAAATAACATGAGAAAAAGAACAATGTCCCGCGTAGGGGATAGGAAATACCAGCTCCTGAATGCTCTTCTATCGGCCTTCGCCCTGTTGGTTTTGTCCATTTCTTGTCATTGGAAACATCCGTTGATGATCAAGCGATTTACATATATTTTTGCTCTAGATGTAACCATACAAATCAATCAATTTATTTTGTGTCTTGTTTCAATTCCTCACTCAATTGGCGTATGATTGAGACATCCTTAGACGAAAGTAAGCAAAGAAAGACTTCTCCCGATCCCCAAAGGATAATGGATTGGGTTAAACAAACATATATTTCTTCAACACATAAATATGATTCGTATGTAATTGACTTAGGGTCAATAGACACAAGGCAAGTTTTCTAATGCGCCCAATACCCCCTTCGGATATTGGGTCATCCTAGGCTTATGCCTAAAAGGGTTTTGGTTTAGCTCTATCCTATATGTCTAGAGTGGGTTTGAACCAGGTTCCCAAGTAGACGACTTGGGTTTGAAAATACAAATAGCCATCAGAATCCTCACGTGCTAATAAATCATCATATTTCCAACACTTTATTTGGAGTTGAACAACAGAGGTCGGGACATCTACGAAACTCCAAAACAATTTAATAATCAATATGGGATTCTTCTATGAGATGTAATAATTAAATTCCACAAAATCGAAACATATAAACACGTAAGTAATTTAAACAGTTAGTCAAATAATAAAATCAAATATTTGGTTAGAACCTAATCAAAATATCCCTAACGGAGTCACCATTTTTGTTTATTAAAAATTTAACTTTAGAGTCACCCTTTAATTTTTTTGAGAAGGAATTACGAAAACCTTTGAAAGTTACTTAAACAATCCAAAAAGAGAAAAAAACCATTTAAACTTGAAGATTCTGAGTAAGCAATTCCTATTAACGTTTTAGGAAGGTTTTAAGGAACCTAAAACGTTCGCTAACTTGCGGTTATCTAGACTGATTGAAAATATCTGTTGACTAACTTCAAAAAGATTTGATTGTTGAAGAGTGATTGATTTTAGGAAAAGGCTTGAGTAAAAATAGATTTGGATGACTTAGTAGGGATTTTAACTAAGTCTAAATAAACTAATAACAAAGCATGTAGAAGGGTGAGGGGAGAAAATAAATGACTTAGGCCATTGGGCCCAAATCAATAGACCCTGTCCTAATCTAATTGAGCTTTTGGCCTACTTGCACCTATCCTAATTTAAATGTCGGTCCTTGGTCTGTAACCTTTTCTAAACTATTTTTTCAGGCCCGTTGGCCAAAAATCTACTTCACTTGTATTACATTTATAACTTTGGCTTTGAGTCCCAAATAAATAAATAAATAATGAAACAAATGAATAAATAAATAGATAAATAACAAAAGACGATAAATAAAATAAAAATGAGACTTTCAAGTCTCTTACCGCTTCAAAGATGGATTTTAACCCATTCATCTCCTTTCGACTCCCTGTATCCATATGCCATACACTCAACTTTGGATTTAGTTTTAAGGCGGACTCGAGGAGATGGGCTTCATTGGCTCCTAGAATGCAAAGAAAGGTGAAAGTCCACTTGGACCTCGAACGGACTTTTCATGCCAAATAAAGAGGAGGATTAGAGATTTATTTGTAATAAGATTAATTAATTTGATAAAATAAATACAAAACACAATTGAGTCAAACTAAATAAAATCTTCAACAAGTTCATACTACACGTGGGATTGCATTTCCGTACTTCAAGTAATCATAACAAGGTTTAATCTTCTTACTAATCCACAATACTAACTCGAAGCATTTCATAGTTTAAAAGATGCATTTTGAAAGAGGAAAAATAAACTGATAGAGAGGCATGTAGGGAAGAAAAGAGATTAAATTGACATGAAAGTTAGTTAAACAATTACCATTTAGACTATCAAAAGCAAGACTCTCAAATCAATTCATTCTTCACAGGGATATCTTTATACTTACTCAAAATACAATGTCGAGTACCAAAGAAAAATCATGAAAATACCTCACAAATTCATAAAAATTTCACAATCAGAATAGTCCTCCAAGGAAAACTACAAAAACAAAAAAGAAAAATGGAAAAAGAAACAACAGCAGCACAACACTTAAACTAATTGATAAAATTTCTACAGCAGTATCACCATACTTAACAAATTAATCAAATCTCTACAACAGCAACACCACACTTAACATCATATACAAAAATCAAATCTCTATAGTAGCAACACTACATTTAACGAAGTAATTAAATATCTACAACAGCAGCATCACACTTAACATCATAAACAAAAATCAAATCTCTATAGTAGCAGCACAACACTTAATGAATTAATCAAATCTCTACAGCAACAGCACCATACTTAACATCATAATCAAATGTCTATAGCAACAGTACTACACTTAATATTATAAACAAAACTCAAATCTCTACAGTAGTTGCACAAAGATGAAAAGAAAATAACGAGGAGGGTAGGGCGTTCTATAGCACATCAAACAATAATCAGAACTACTATATGCTCATATTATCACGACGCCGACAATAATACCATAAAGTAATAAAAGGAATCAAAGACTAACCAGATGTTGGAAAGCAATACGGGCCCTCAAACTTCATCGCAATCTGCCACTACCAGAAGCAACCTTTAGACCTCCGATTAAATAAATATTGACTGTAAAATTTCAACTTTTTTGCTCAAAGGTATATTTTTTTGCACCTTCAAGACTTGGTCCCTTTTGCTCTATAATGAACCATATATATAGAACAAGATTGGGGAAAATTTTAAGCTAATCCCGATGTGGGATGAGAGAAATTCGAGGTAGTTTAGGAAATTTTAAGGGAGATATTTTGAAATTTGAAAAAGGGATAATAGGATGAGCTATAATCGTACGAAAATAGTACAACTTTGAAACAAATTAGTGTTCAGTTGTCATTTACACGTAGATTTGTTGAGATGTGGGTCAATTTTGGGTTAAAATTGAACCTGGGTTGGCATCGAGTTCGACCACTGTCGGTGTTGGAATGGGTCATCGGGTTCGCTGACCGCTGCCGACGTTTGGGGTTGTTATTGGTTGCTGGTTTGCGGGCCGGGTTGTTGTTACTGTCGTTTGAAATTGTTGTCGCATTTGTTTTCTGTTCTTGGTGTAAAAAAGTGAGTGTTGTTGCTTCTTTCATTGAAAGAGAAGGGGAGAGAAAAGACGGGCCGGGTCAAAGGGAATTTTTGGGTTTATTGAGGTGGCTGACTGGGCTGCTGAGTTGTTGGGTTAATTGGTGAAGGGAAATAGGCTGGGACGTTTTGGGCTAAAAATTGGGGTTATTTTAATAACCCAAATTATATTTAATTAGGATTAAAATAACCCCTATTAGGTTTAATTGGGTGAAAATAACCTTAATTAAATTAGAAACTTGGTAATTTTTGGAATTATTTAGAAAAAAAAAATCTCAATTCTAATTTAGCCCTTTCTATTTAAATTTAACCAAATTAAAAGTTAATTGGCCAATTGCATTGCAATTATAGCCAATTTGATTTCAATTATGATCAAATATAATAGATTGACTAAATTAAATTAAATTCGATACGAATTAATACTTCCTTTAATTCCAAGCTTCTTGATTTAATAAAGTCAAACAAGTATTTCTCCAAATAAATTATTTGTAAGAATAAATTATATTTAAATCAAGATTTTAATTATTGAAATTTATTTTCAAGATAAGCCTTAATTAAAATTCGATAATCCATAGAATAAATATTTAAGTAAACAATTTATATAATCTCGTATAATTGAAAACGATAATATATAATCGCTACTTAAAATGATAAAATTCGGTACAAAAAAATATTTTGAAAAGTTTTTATTCGGATGAAATAAATATTTTGATTTTATTAAAAAACAAAGAAACTCAGGATTAAATATAGTCGTGGAGGGAAAAAAATAGGTATCAACAGGTATGATACTAACTTTGCCATGACCCAAACTAGGGCCTGGCTATGATGGGTATCTCAATTCCACCGAGGATCGGAGACTACCTATTTTGCCTAGTAAACCAAAACACAATATAATATAACAGTGGAATTCCTAATGTAAAATAGGATAGGTAAATATAACTCAAAAGAGGTTTAAGAATTCAACAACCAAACCCATGTCAACAGTAATGTCCAATAAAGCCTCTAACAAAATCAAAGATAGTCTGGTCAGGACATGCCCTCGACCATTGCCAAAAATAACTCCAAAAGAAAGAGTCAGAACATAAGGAAACCCAATGCAAGAAATGAGGTCTATCGAAGGATGAAAGCTCACCACTTTAGTCTGACTCACGAGCTGTCCCCGGATCACCTAGTCACAACTCAGAAGGAGTAAAAGTATGGCCAATTCCTGCATCACGTGAGGACACAATATCTAAAGATAATAAGCTATTAGAGCTCTAATATGTAACTCAAGGATAAAGGATAAAATAATACCATGATCCATAATATAGTAATTATTAAAACAAGTGCATACCGTCATATGTAATACATATATGTATATATATATCATATGCCAGGAAAAGGAATAGGGATTAGCATGAACTTTAAAACCTTAACTTGGATTGTGTAGCTTGACAATCCTAAAACCGCACCCACGAGATATATGGGTTCAGCTCCCCTGCTGAAAGGGCCCAATGCGTGTTAACCACACGAACCAGAGAAATAAACTGAGGGAAAGCCAAATCCATAAAGGCAAGTAGCTATCCCAAAATATATATATAAAGTGTGACCTATGCATATGGTCATCAGCACATGGTCATCAAAATCATACCTCACGTTGGTAAATATTAGTTTTCAGTACCAGTCCTTTAGAATCATACCTTCACATCCAACTAACACAACCCCATTAAGCCCAAATTAAAAAATTTATCACACACAACCCATCCACCAATTCCAGAAGTCGGTTATTAAGAAATCATTAAGTGGTATCATCATACTGACTGTAGCTTGCAAACAATGTCATTAGCCAACCCTTTGGGGATTCATTTATATCTCATAGACTTCATTATTAAAATCACTTGGGGTATTCCTTCGTACCCCACAAGGTTTTCAAAATCATTATTATTATTATCCAATTAGCCATTTATGCCATGCATTAGTTTCAAAGAGAATAATCCAAACAAAATCATGATTTTGCATTCCAAAATTAATTATGCAAGTGGGTTAAGGTTATTATAAATTTTCTTACCAAAACCAATTATTTGGGGAATCCATTTTACCTTATTCCATTCACTATTCCTATGCACCCCACTGAGTATAAATCAACAATGCAAAGCATAGTAGTTAAATAGTAATATGAGAAAAAATTTAAACAATTTATATCCAAAGGCCTCAACCCATATGTAAAATAGAACTAGCCTTGAACTATTGTATGATATAAATAAGTATTTAAAATACAATGGTATGATTTAATAAACAAAATGGGTCGGTGTTTCCTAATGTGTATTAATGAGCAAAGGGAGTTGTTCTCCCCAAGTTTATGAAAATTGTTTTGGCATGATGTGTTACCTTGCAAGTGTAGTTAGCATGAGGATACAAATAATATATGCCTAAAACTATAATGTGGTCATTGAATGGGAATGTGTGTCAGAGGGTTTTAATTGGGCTTTAATAAGGGTTGTGCAGCTGAGTTGTGAAAGTTGATACAAGTTAAATGGCCCCGTCTTATCTTTTGATTATATATTTAGAGGACAACAACTAGAAAATCAATACGTGGTAACCTTGAGGACATATGGACATGCATGGAGGACCCGTTTTGAGCATAAATAAGGCCGTGAGTGGAAGATTGCTTGGAGCATTGAAGACTTGAGGACTCACGGATTTGGATAACACTTAATGGCTCATGGTTTGGTCACCTCATTAAGGGAATTTTGGTCACTTCACTTGGCCCAAATTCACTTCATGGCCACCCTACCCATTAAGGGTATTGTTGATATTTTTTGTCTCATCTTGTAATAATATAAATAGAACATTTTAGGTTATTTCTCATTAGTTTTATGAAGGATGAAATATTGAACATTGAAATCCCTTTCTTTAAGAGTAGAACACCTTAGTACAGTCTTAGTTAGGGCTTGGAATAGCCATTGTAGTATAGGGCTTAGAAAATCTAGTATTGACCTTTGCTTGGAAATGGTGTATCTTGAGATGCGTTGGTTCCCTTGGCGGTCACCATAAGAGTGTGGTATTGATTATTAAATTCATTAGGGGTTAGTTTTGAAATACACTTGGTTCTTAATCTTTTAATAATCTTTGTCTCACTATCTATCCTTTTTATTTTTGCAAACTTATTGTGTTGTTCTTGTTCTCTACTCTCGGTTTGTGTTTGTTCTTGTTGGCCGAAATTATTGTCTTCTTGTTATTCATCTTATGTGTTGTTAATCTAGCATGGTTTGTATGAAATAGGTGTCAAACACCTTGTTATCTTCTCATTCTTGTGTTGCATTGTGAATCCGAGAGAGGTCTCCAATTGGTCCAGGGCTCTTAGTGATTTGTGGACTATTTTGGAGTGTGTTTGTGGACTTTTTTGAGTCATTTCGTGAGTTTCTTGTTTTTCTTGTATAATTGGGTATCAAAGAATGGTTTGATTTTGTTCCCACAAGATCAATCTTGGGCTTGTTAGTTCAAAAATAAAAATAAAGAGTGTTGAAATCTAAAAAATAAAAAAAGAAGCAAATCTGTCCATTCTTGTGTTCTTGGCCGAAAGTGTGTTCTTATTGTGTATTGGCCGAGATTTTTACTTGTCTTGAGTGTTTCTAGTGTTAGTTTTATCCTTCACTAACACTTTTGAGTCTAAATCTAAGTTTGAGCTTACATTGTTGATGTTGTTGTGAACTTGAAAACTTGAAAGTGTTTTGGACGTTTTTATTTTTGGCCGTGTGGTATTCACCTTGTTGTTGTTATAGGCTTTACAACATGATTTTGTTGTTAATTGGTTGCCTAAGAACCATTTTGTTGAAGTTTTAGTTGTCTTGGCCAAGTGTTGAAGATATTGTTATTGTGGAATTTGGAAGTGGTCGTGTGAAATTGTTGTTCTTGAAGATTGTTGTTGTTGTTCTTGGGGGATGTTGTTGTTGTTCTTGGTGTTCATCACCACCTTCATATATTTTTGAAGATAAAGTGAAATTTAGATCCATAATGGTGAAGGAAAAAGGTGTATGACTTATTAGTCTTGAAAGGCACCACAACCACAAAAGACTTTATCAACCATTTCCCAATAACTTTCCATGATACAAGGTTTCATGTTTTAAGGAAAAGAACCAAAAAAGTCAAGTCTTGAAATTTGAAAACTTGAAAAAAGTCTCCAAGATTTATTCTTCCCTCCTTAAAATAAATTCCACCAATCCAAATTAAAAATTGGTTAAGACTTGGACTTTGGAAAATAAAAAAATTATAGATACCACAACCAATATGTGGATGCCACGTCATCGAGTTACTATTCATGCACCAAATTTTGGCTCAAATTTCAGATTTCGTAGTTTCCTTTTGTTGTTCCTTAGTTTCAATGTCATTGGTTCCAACACTAATTGGCAAACTAGTACTCATCTACTAGATTGTTGTTAGTCTTTGTGTTCGTTCATTCGTGTTTAGCGTTTGTTATGTGCTTTTTTTATTTTTAACTCATTGTAACTTCTTTGTTTCAAGTTCGTAAGTAGATTTTATTTTTGTGTCTTGAGTCAATCAAACAAGAATCCATTCTGTCCACCAAGTAGAATTGACATCCTATTGACTACCGGAGTTTAAGCAACTTTCAATATTCGTCACTCCAATTGTGAGAATCACAAAGGTGAGTGTATACTAGTGTTGGTGACAAGATTTTACAACTAATCTTGTTTATTCATTGTGTAGGTACAAAGGTTATATAAGGGGAATATGTCATCGATAGCCAGGGATTATTGTGACTACAACATGGGAGACTATGATTGTAGAGAGGGGTTTTATGGATATGAAGTTAAGGGAGATTGCCGAGGCTATGAAAATAGCCATGATAAAAACTTGGGCAGATTTGAGGGGCATGGTTTTAGGGGAGAAAATGAGGGGAATAAAGTACCTAGTGCTTATGGTGAATTTGGAGATGATGTAGGACCTCATGATGGTTCTTATGATGATTTTAAGGTATGTGAGAAGTCTTACACTTCCCACTCTAAACCTAGACTTGGTGTTAGGTATAACCCTTGTATTCACAAAGCTTATGAGAGCTATGATGAGAGTGCACGTGAGGAGCATGAAGATTCATATTATTTACCTTGTATTACTTCTTTTAAAGGTCAATATAGTGTGAATGGTTATACTAGTTCATATGGAGGTTGTCCAACGAGAAGAAAAGGGGGTGCATCTTCAAAACCGAGGGGTACTTGTATGCCTTATAATGTTGATCCGAGAAGAAGTATACACTCCGGAAAGGTGACCATTTGTTGGATACCGAGATGCCTTATTTTTTTTAATGATAGGTACTATAGAAACTTGTCACAACCCAAACTTGGGCTTGGCCGTGACGGATATCCCGAACCAAGAAGGCTCGAACATCCTACTCTATCTGGTAGTCATGCACAATATTCATATAATAAGAGAAGATGTATAAATACAATCTGATACGGAAACATGATCATTAACTCTGAGTTTCAAGACATGAGAATGAAAGTTACAATTCAAAACATCTGAATAAGATCTGACTCAGTCTGCGAAATCTCTACTATATCTCAAAACTATTTTAAAAACTGGGACAAGGCTCCCAGTAGACCAAAACAATAGAATAACATAATCTAGAATAATAGGCCTTCTGGAACAAAGAAAACTCACTACTACACGGATCACTCCTCTCTGGAATACTCTACTGATTAGTCGGTCCCTTGGACTAAGCGTCAGAACCTGGGAGGTAGGGGGTCAATATAGATGTACTGGTACGCAAAGCAGATCCAAAATAATAATTTATATTCAAAATATATGAGAGAAATTTAAAATAGTTCATAAACATATCATAAAGTAAGAAATCTCATGGGCATTTTTGAAAGACTCTATAAAATCATCTGAACTTTATGACACTCTTTGTCTTACTTCTGCGCTAGGTGGTATACCCTATGATATTATCCAAATATCCATCTATGCTTTTGAATACATCATTAGATGCCAAAGCATAAAGAATCAAGACTTGGTCAACTCAAGGACACAAGAACATGCATGGAGGACCCATTTTGAGCATGACATAAACAAACCCGTGTGTGAAAGATTGCGTGGGGTCTTACCTTTGATGCCAACCCGAGACTACAAGTGTTGAAGAATGACCCCACGATTGTGGAGAATTGAAGAAGAACCCTTCAGTAAGGGTGTTTTGGGGATCACACTTGTTTAGAAAGACACTGAATGGACACCCCTTTCATTAAGGGTATTGTGGTCATTTTTGTTATGTAATAAGCTAGCCTCTATATAGTCTTCTATTAAGTCATTTGATCTTTAGTTTTTGAAGGATAAAATATGTGAAAGACTTCTTCTCTCTTTGAGAGTGTAACAACCTTAGTGTAGGGCTTGGATAAGCCATTAGGTTAGGGCTTGGAAAAACAAATATTGTTCTTTGCTTGGAAATGGTGGATCTTGAGGTGAGTTAATTCCCTTGGCGGTCACCGTAAGAACTTAGTACTTGTTAACTCTATTTTTAGAGGTTTTAGAGTTTTGATACACTCTTTAGTTGCTACCTAATGGGTTCTCTTTGTGTCAAGTTAGTTATCTTTTACTCTTTTTAAGTTTATGTTTGCTTCTCGGATCGTGTTGTTGTCTTGTTGTTGCAGGTAAAGGCTTGTGATTGTGGGTTATTTACGGACTGTTTTGGTGTTGTAGATACCTTTTGGTATCATTTGGTATCAGAGCATAGCTTGATCTTGTTCCTACAAGATCAAATCTTGGGCTAGCTCACTTGAAAAAAAAAAAAAGAGGTGTTGAAAAATTGAAAAACTCAAAAATAGTAATTTGTCCACATTTTTTGTGTTTAGGCCAATTTGAAGCCTATTTTTCTTGTATTTTTTTGTGTGTTTTGTTGTTTCTAGTGTTATTCCCTTCTTCACTAACACTTATAGAGTCTATATCTAAATTTTGAGTTATTTCCAAGTTGTTTTTGAACTTTAAAGGTTGCTGTTTTTTGAGGATTGGTGGCTTGAAAAAGTGTTGTTGAAGTTTGTTGTTGAGATTGTGGCTTAAAAAAATTTTGTTGATGGTTTTGTTCAGGTTTTAATCTTGATAAATGTGTTGTTGATGTTTGGGATCCAACTTAAACCATAGAACTCCAAGATTCAAAAGTTGTGTTCTTCACCATCTTCATATTTTGTTGAAGAGAAAATGGTTGTTTGATCTTAGAAATTGAAGAAAGAGAGTGTGTCTTGTTGTTAGTCTTGAAAGACACAACTCTAAGACATCCAAAGGGGAAAGGGTACTAAAGGTTTTCAAAATTTGTCTTGCCAAAAGGGAGAAAGTCCACCTACTAAGACTTACAAGAAGGGAAAGAGCCAAAAGTCTTTCAAAAAGGTGCAAAAAAGTCAAACACTTTTTGAACTTTAAAAAAAGGGCTCCAAAGTCTTGTTGTTACTCTCCCATAGCCGAAATTCCACCATTCCCCACTTGGAATTTGATCAATACAATTTGAAAACAAGAAAATTTCTCAAACTTTCAACAATTTTAACGTCCAATAGGAGGTTGCCACATCATCACCCTAAAAAAATGACCCATAGGCTCAAAATTTCAGACTTCTAAGTTTCATTTCTTATTTCTTTAGTTTCAATTTTCTTGATCCTAGTACTAATAGACAAACTAGTAATCACCTACTAGGTTGTTAATTAGTTTTTGAATACGTTTCTTTCGTGTCTTCGTTATTTGTATGCTTTTCTCATTTTTAACTCGTTGTAACTTCTTTGTTTCAAGTTCGTAAGTGAATTTTGTTTTGTGTCTTGATTCAATAAAAACAAGAACCTATTCTGGCCTCCAAGTAGGATTAACATCTTATTGACTACCAGAGTATAAGCAACTTTCAATATTCGCTGCTCCAATTGTGAGAATCACAAAGTTAAGTGTATCGAGTGTTGGTAAGGAGCTTTTACTACTAATCTTGTTTGTTTTATTTTGTTTGTTGTTGTCTTTTTTTATTTTTTTTAATTTAGGTACCATGGCTGCCCATAATTGTAAGGCCACGTGTAATCGCATCCATGACAATCTTGAAGATATACAACAACACATTGAAATTATACGCCAATTGTTACCCAAACTCTTCCCTCAAAATCCAATTGTCCAAACAACTTGAGATGAGAGATTCCCGAAGGAAGTTTCTACCCAAGCTTGTGATGAACATTCACACCGAGGTAAAGATGAACATACTCATGAACGTCAAGGTAAAATAGGTAACTCTTACACTTTTGTACATGCGAATGATAATTGCGTGGCTAGTAGCCCATAGAGTGTGAGTTGTAGCTTGCCTATATGTGAGTCTATTGTTTCTTTTCCACCTGATGTTAATGTACTTGTTTTGGGGGGGGGGTATACACTAGTTAATCCTATTGATGACCGAATTGACCCTTCTTGTAAGATAAATTTATGTCCACCTAGTATTGAAACCATTGTGTTGAATGAAAGTACATCGTCTTGTAAAATTTATGTTTATCAACTTTTGTGTAAAAATTACCCACCACTTGAGGATGTGTGTGATGTGATTAATGAATCTCAAGTGTGTGACGATGTTGAAAATATTGATAAAAGGAATAGGAGTGAACCCGTGAGCTTTCCCTTTGATTCTAATATTTGCTTGGCTCATAGGGATAATCATGTGCTTGAAACATCTTTAAAACTTGATAATGAACTTTTAGAGAGTGAACTTACTTGTTCCAAATCTGCCCACAGGATAGATCATGCTCTCTTTAGGTATAATGTCTTGTTTGAAGATGGTATAATCACTCCCAATGAACCTAGTGGTGAGAATAATGGTATAGCTTGTCTTGAAGGCTATAGCCTATATGCTAACCCACTATGGTGTGACAACATTCCTCCTAAAAATGGAAATCTCTTTTTTCAAGATGAGAGTACTCTTAAGGGTAAAGAATGTATAGTCCTTCTTGACAACCCAAGGGCAAATGTGTCATTGATTCCTTGGGGTAATGTTTCTAAATGTGCATCCTTGCTTGACACACTTTTGCTTAAATTGCATGAATCCCAACTTGTGGATGCCAAGTTGTCGATTTGTTTGAAGAAAAAAGAGTGTATATGCTTAAATGCTTTGTCTTCACCCGTGCATGTCTTTACACTTGATTCTTTCCTATACTACCTCTTTGCCTATGATGACATCCATTCTAGTTTTGGGTTTGCATTAAGAATAAGTATAGGTCTTATTGGTTGGTCCACTCAAAGTTATGTGGGATTGGTGGACGTTGATACCAATAGTGGCACCACATTTGATGAGGACACTTGAAGAGGTAATGAAACAATTGTTCTTTATGGTTCCTAAAATAAGGGTAGCCTTACTTTTTTGACTTAGTGATACCATTACGACCTTTGTAGTTTCTTTATCTCTTGATACTTGTCATAGCCATTTCCTTTGTAACATTCTTACTAAACTTTTCATGACTAATACAAAGGATTCATGGTTATATATCAAGTATGTACCACCTTGGCATGATGATGTTATTTGTTGTACTAACCCTTATGCCATGAGGAAGTTGTGCTGGTTTGTCCTTTCTTTAGTTTTGCAAGGTATGGATTCGAGGTCGAATCCTTTTCAAGAAGCGGAGGATGATACAACCCAAATGGAAATCTATTATTATGAAGACATCATTGGATGCCAACGCATAAATACTCAAGACTTGGTCACCTTGAGGACACAAGAACATGCATGGAGGACCCGTTTTGAGCATGACATAAGGCAAACCCATGTGTGGAAGATTGCGTGGGGCTTACCTTTGATGCCAGCCCAAGACTACAAGTGTTGAAGAATGACCCCACGGTTGTGGATCATTGAATAAGAACCCTTCATTAAGGGTGTTTTGGGGATTAAAACTTGTTAGAAAGACACTTAATGGCCACCCCTTTCATTAAGGGTATTGTGGTCATTTTTGTCATGTAATAAGCTAGCCTCTATATAGTCTTCTATTAAGTCATTTTCTCTTTAGTTTTTGAAGGATAAAATATATGAAAGACTTCTTCTCTCTTTTAGAGTGTAACAACCTTAGTGTAGGACTTGGATAAGACATTAGGTTAGAGCTTGGAGAAGCCAATATTGTTCTTTGCTTGGAAACGGTGGATCTTGAGGTGAGTTGATTCCCTTGGCGGTCACCATAAGAACTTGGTACTTATTAACTTGTTTTGTAGAGGTTTTAGAGTTTTGATACACTATTTAGTTTCTACCTAATGGGTTCTCTTTGTGTCAAGTTAGCTATCTTTTACTCTTTTTAAGTTTATGTTTGCTTCTTGGATAGTGTTGTTGTCTTGTTGTTGCGGGTAAAGTCTTGTGATTGTGGGTTGTTTACGTACTGTTTTGGTATTGTATATACAATTTGGTATCACCCTACAACTCTGAAATTCCATGGGCTATATGGAATCTACCATTGACTCGGCGGGGAAGCCTCCAACCAAAGTGTGCCGCAAGGGTTGGATTCTCTGACTCTGCTACACCACACGGACGTCGCTAGCGTAAAAATAATATACCCGAATTGGCAAATCACGGTTTTAGGATAAGAGTTACTTGAACTCTATCCCTCTTCAGGCAACCACCTAACTCTCTTTATGCCTATTTTTAACTCTTTAAGACATGCATTCTCTGAAAACATACTCTGAAAATTCTAACTCTATTATGACATACATTTATATGGTATCGTCATACCATTGACTTGCAAGTCACATCTCTAAGCCATTTTTAGCATATTTCAATCTCTATTTTCAAAACATAAATTTGGGACCACCATATCAATAAATCATTTCAAAGAACTCTTTCTCTAAAACTCATGTAAACACATGTATGCAACTCTCTTTGTCAAACTTTCAATGATACAAAGTGGTCATGTCAAAGATCTTATTTTCATGCAAATCTTTTTCTTTTAACAAAATATATTTACATCAAGAAATTTCCTCTGTTAAATCTCTAAATCGTTCTCAAAATACTATGGTATTTGAGTAAACTATTTTCAATCCATAAATCATGCATTTCAATCAATCACTATAAGATCATAAACATAAGGTTATTACAAGAGAGAGATTTTTATTATTTGTGCTCTCAAACAAATCTTAAATTTCAAGTTTCATACATATACTTATATGTGTAAATCAATTTAAGGGGATAAGTCCTAAAGGCCAAAACAACAATATCATTAAACATGCATAAAGCATAATAAAATCATGGATCTCAAAACCCCTTTAACAAAGTCATGTTTGATGATTTTTAAATTATAATTGGGTGTTTTCAACAAGCCCATGTAGTTTTAGGATAAACCCCACGTACCTCAATTTAGAAATTTAATGGATGATTCTTGAAGCCTACGGTTTGGGGATTTCAAATCTTCAATCAGTTTCGAAAACCCACGGTTGATTCTTGAGTTATTTGGGTTTTTAGTTTGAAACCCTAGAGAGTGTTCTTATTAATTTTTGAAGAAAATATGAATAATGTGGTCACTTGGGAGAAAAAAACCCATTTAAGCTGATAAAGGGGTGGAAATTACCCAATATACCCTTAATAAGACAAAATAAAATATAACTGGGAGCTCGATTTTATGGACCACTGCGACGCGCCACTATTGCGGTGGTTCACTGGAAATTGACAAATGGGATTCTTGGGATCACCGCGACATGGATCCATGGTGTTGTCCCACTAGTTGGGACCTGGAACTTCAGCACGACGTGCCATAATCGCGCTAGACTACTGAAATTTGACAATTGTTAAATAGACCACCTCCGCGATGCGCCAAACACCAAAATGATGGTGTTTTACGACTAGGACTTAAATTAACCATAACATCTTGCCCGGGTATCGGATTTGGGCGAATCTTATATTGACGAAAAGCTCATTAAATTTCCCACTCTACATAACTGATTAACATGGAAAATTTGCATAGGATTTATGGTTTTTGGATCATCTACACATAGAAATGACATCTTTCATTCTAGCCTAAAATACGGGGTGTTACATTACTCCCCCTTGGGATCATTCATCCCTAAATGATGGGTAGAAAAGTTGAAGCTTAAAGGTATGGAATAACGCGGATCTAATGTGTCTTCTAAGAAAGGATATAACTGATCTGAAATGTTTAAACTTCTATCATGAAACTGAATTCTGAGCTGACTTGCCCTTACTTGTTTTAAGAAGTTGATTCATGCTGAGAGTTTAGGATTTCCCCCGAAGTGTTTATGCTCAAATCACACATATTGGATTTGGAGGTGATAACTTAGGTAAGTACGAATCATAAGGCAACAAGATTTAGATCGTACAAAGGTAATACACTGTCTGAGCTAAAATAGCTGGAAAAATTTGAGATTATGTGTTGAACTCTTATGAACTGAGTCATGACTAAATAACTGAATCTAAAACATGATGCTTGGACTGAACTGAGTTCGTAACTTACACGGATGG
The DNA here is from genome assembly GCA_030864215.1 of Capsicum pubescens. Taxonomy (NCBI): domain Eukaryota; kingdom Viridiplantae; phylum Streptophyta; class Magnoliopsida; order Solanales; family Solanaceae; genus Capsicum; species Capsicum pubescens. The sequence continues at coordinate 229,704,100 of CM061540.1, read as the reverse complement.
AATAGATTATCTTTTGGGATGGTCATACGCATTGGACTTCAGATAGTAGGACTGGGTGAAAAGGTGGAAAACCACAGTAACTTGTCTGCCTGACTGTTAAACTAAATTATACTAGAAACTTATACTTAATTGGAGTATCTCTTCAACACTCTTTCTAAAGAAGTTCTAGTAGCATTAGGGAGAAAAGAATCTCTGACATGAGTTACACAAGACATCCAACTAAGGAATCACAACAGTGACACTACTCTATAGCATGGAATATAGACATATAACTCGTAAACTAGGATAATATTACCAAACCTTAGGCATTGCAACTTCTTACTTTCAAGATTAGCCACACTTCTAAAATACTCTCTCAACTATACTTTCCCCTTAAACACCATGCTCATTGATTCCACTTATTTTTCTCACATGGCCGCTGATATTTCCATCTACTAATGTCTAAGCTAAACTAAATCCCCTCATCATCTTCAAGCCTAACTCAAAATTAGAAGACCCACCACATAATATTGTAGTACTAGTCTGAATCATGAATTTAGCACACCCTGCATTTCACAATTCCTCATATCCAGCATAATTCTTATTGCCACTCCAGCAATCACCTTCAACTTTGTATTTGACATTTACAAACACTCAAGGCATCCATCCATATATATACAAACATGACATTCAAGACTATCTTCATACCTACATATGCACTTCTAAACAACCACTCATAAACCATCTTTCTCATATTCTATAATACTTCTATCCATAACAACTTCCCTACACTCTTTAGATGATACACATAAAATATCCTCAACTAACCAAGCCATCCACAAAACTTCAGCTCAAAATTATTTCAACTTATAGACTTACATAAAACAAGCACACAATAATTTTTCCCAAATATAACACATAAAACTTCAACTTACCTTGACACGTATCAAGGAATCAGTCTCAATCTTACTTCATAATTACTTCCTTAACTCAAATAAGCACACAACCACCTTTTATCAACAAGAAATTTTTACTCTTTCCCATCTAAACAACTGTTCATCATCACTATCTCGACCTAAGCGAAAATGTCACTGCAAATTGGAATATCGGGATCCAGAACATAAGGGGAGTACTAAGCATAACTTGATACCCTAGTGAGGCATGAGGAATAGAGCACTCACTGCATGGACTCATTAAAGAGATTTAATCTGAGGACGTACCTGATATAAATCTAAATTTTCACTGATCGCTAAGGGTATCACATGTGCACAAGAGTCATGAACTGCATGATCTGAATTTTGGAATTCATAACTTACGGAAAATGATTCTGACTGCTAAACAAACTGGGAACTCATCATACTAGAAACTAGGAGAGTACATGACTCCTTACCATATGCACGAACACGAGCTATGATCATGAAGCTGAAACATAAAACATGAGTATGTGTCAGAATAACTGAGGTAAACTGCTAAAATAAGAATAAATTGAGCATCATTCTTTCTCACGGCCAATTTCACAACTTAATGGCACATCTATTAGCATCTGAAAACTTGACTTGGTTACTCGTTCTATCATCTCTCCCTTAGATTTAATCCATTACTCTAAGTCTGTGAACCACTATATACACTCTAGTATAAACTAAAATCACTTTACTCTAGAGTCGGTGATATAACAATACACATAAAACTAAACTTACCCTGTAAGACGATATCTTCGTGTATAACAACCAATGCTAATATCTCCTTCTAAGATTCAACCCTTAGGTTTCTATAGCCACAAAAGTCATCATATGACATATTAAACATTCACCAACTCAGATTCTTCTAACACTAAACATGGATATCACCCAATCTTTGACGTACCATACCACTTCTATCATAGTCTACCAATATCACGACTCCAAAATTATATCTCTCTACTAGGAGAATCAAGATCATATCAAAAGGCTTAACATTATATATCAAAACTCCTTAACTTGGCTATTTAGAACACCATATACCATCTAACTAGTCTTTCTCAACCTAGCAACTCAACGGTACCACTAGCCATTCACAACATGTAATAGCCTTAGAAAAATACCGCAACCTCATATCACCTTGGCATACTTCTACTTCATAGATAAAACATCATACTTCATTACGAATCAAATAAACTTAAGCTCTTGCATGCATTGTTCAAACCTATTAGATCGCTTCCATAAAACTAGTACCATTAACCAAGAAATAATCACATCCACCTTCATGGCCATCAACTGTTCAAACTTAATGCCTAGGGCTAAACATGATTTACAACCCAACCTTACACACAATTCTCACGCGGAAACTATGAAATAAAACATCAAGAAACAATAGTACACTAGAACTCCATAGCCACAATAATCGATCATGACCTTACGATTTTCCTTATTATAATTCATTAACACACACTATTTCAACACATCAAGCCTATAGTCTAGCATCAATTTTCTACCACCAATGAAGAATGCAACATTATATACTAGTCCATCAAATTGGGATATTCTACCTAAATAGCTCATTTTATTTAGACACAACCCACAACCAAAACACCTTCATGACATCACTGCTATGCCTCAAAATCTACTACATACCTTCTCACAAGTAGTACTTGTTTACAACTACCAAATAAAAGAAGGTCAAAGAGAGGAAGGGGGGGTAGAGTTACATAATAAACATGGTCAACCTTAATCTTATATTATAACCCCATACAATCTTATCTACTTATACAGCTTTTTCACATCACACTTACTTACCCAAGCGTACACTTAGACTACCTTCAAATTCCACAAACAACCTTGTGTCTATAATTATAACTTACTGGCTAATCTAGCCATTTTCATACTTCGAGCAACAACAACCTACCTTAGCTAATAACTCCTTCTCTACCTTCTACCAAACTAACACACAAGGGCGTATCACTTTAATACCAACTCAATCTCAGGTAAAAAGGTTCGGCTATGCATATATTCAATAAATTGCCCTTACCACTTTTCTTGCCATTACGCCTCTAAACCCCCCAGTTCCAACCAACATAAGAATCAACAAGATGGATAACAAGTTGCTAGTGAATCAAAATAGACCCCACACGGCTCTACTAGACTTTGATTTTCAACAACACAATGATAACAAGGTTACAAGAGATAGAAACTTGACACACAATAATCAATGATCTAAGAATACATATCTTACTCTGTATGAATAAAAATCTGAGTTAAGCACTACCCCTATAGACTACCACACAATCCATACATGCTACTAGCTACCACATTAGTTTATCACTAAAAAGGGATAAATCTTCCTCAAACATCGATTATTCAACTAAAATATTTATTTACACAAAATTCACCCTCACTCTGACTTCTAAATTTGTGACTTCATATCACCAACTTCTTGGTCCAACATCACTACCAATAGGTCATGATACCAACACTTAACTTATACTACTACTCAGGTGGAAATACAGTTCCAACATTCTGCTACACATCATTCCCTCTTAAGCATGACATCTGCAACATAAATATTTTTGAAAGAGACTGAATACACTTAATACCGCAGGCTTAAAAGCACGATTTTATTAGAATAAAAATTCACACTAGAAATACACTCTGAGGCACTAATGGACTCTTTACAAGTCCTTGCCCAATTTTAAAGTCTTATATGGCTCAATCAGAAAGGACTGTACCATTTAGATTCTAGACTTCTACACCTGAATCACTTCAACAATAAGACATATCTGAGCACATCAAGTAAGGAAAGAATTGGGATGACTTCACTTCTGTATGGGCGACACCATAGCATGAATTAGAGTATGAAAGAGGAATATTCTGACTCCATAGCGCGAACTAGAACATGAAGAAAGGAAAATATTCTTAAATGCCTAGTAGCCTCTTGCTTATAAGTGTGACATGATACACACCCATAAATAAGACTCTACCTGATGCAATTTTGCAGACACCCTGGGAGCATGAAGCGCGCTCTGATACCAAGTTTGTCACGACCTAAACTAGGGCCTAGTCGTGACGGACATCCCGAACCATGAAGGTCCGAACATCCTACTCTATCTGGTAGTCATGCAAAATATTCATATACTAAGAGAAGATGCAGAAATACAATCTGATACAAAAATATGGTCATTAACTCTGAGTTTCAAGACATGAGAATGAAGTTTACAATTCAACACATCTGAATAAGATCTGACTTAGTCTATAAAATCTTTACTACATCTCAAAACTATTTTGAAAACTGGGACAAGGCCCCACTAGACCAAAATAATGGAATAGTATAATCTAAAATAATAGGCCTTCTGGAACAAAGAAGACGGATTACTTATCTCTGGAATACTCTACTGATTAGCCAGACCCTTGGACTGAGCTTCCAAACCTGAGAGGTAGGGGGTCAATACAGATGTACTAGTTCACAGAGCAAATCCAAAATAATAATTTATATTCAACATATATGAGAACAATTTAAAATAGTTCATAAACATATCATATAGTAAGAAATCTCATGGGCACTTTCGAAAGACTTTGTAAAATCATCTGAACTCTGTGACACTCTTTGTTTTACTTCTGTGCTAGGTGGTATACCCTACAACTCTAAAATTCCACAAGCTATATGAAATCCTCTATTGACTCGGTAGGGAAGCCTCCAACCCAAGTGTGCTACAAGGGTTGGAGTGTATGACTCTGTTATGTCACATGGACGTCGCTAGCGTAAAAGTAATACACCCGAATCGGTAAATCACGATTTTAGGTTAAGAGTTACTTGAACTCTAGCCCTCTTCAGGCAACAACTAACTTTCTTTATGCCTATTTTTAACTCTTTAAGACATGCATTCTCTAAAAACATACTCTGAAAACTCTAACTCTTCTATGGCATATATTTATATGGTATCGTCATACCATTGACTTGAAAGTCACATCTCTGAGCCATTTTTAGCATATTTCAATCTCTGTTTTCAAAACATAAATTTGGGACCACCATATAAATAAATCATTTCAATAAACTCTTTTTCTAAAACTCATGTAAACACATGTATACAACTCTCTTTGTCAAACTTTCAATAATGCAAGGTGGTCATGTCAAAGATCTTAATCTCATGCAAATCTTTCTCTTTTAACAAAATATATTTACATCAAGAAACTCCCTCTCTTAAATCTCTAAATCATGCTCAAAATACTATGGTATTTGAGTAAATAATTTTCAAGCGGTAAATCATGAATTTCAATCAATCACCATAAGATCATAAACATAAGGTTATCCCAAGAGAGGGATTTTTATTATTTGTGCTCTTAAACAAATCTTAAATTTCAAGTTTCATACATATACTTATATGTGTAAATCAATTTACATAAATTTTTATTATTTATGTGTGATGTGCTTAATAGAACTCAAATGAGTGAAGTACTAGAAATTATTGGCCAACAAGATGGGAGTGAACTCGAGAGCTATTATTGGGGTAATCTTGTGCGTGAAACCTCTTTGAAACTTGACAATTGTCTTTTAAAGAGTGAAGAACTTACTTGTTCCAAATCTACCCATGGGTTAGATCATGCTCTCTTTAGGTATAATATCTTATTTGAAGATGATATAATCACTGTTAATGAACCTAGTTGTGAAAATGATGGTATAACTTGCCTTGGAAGCTATAGCCGACATGCTAACCCACTATGGTGTGACAACATTCCTCCTAAAGATGGAAATCTTTTTTTAAAATATGAGAGTACTCTTAAGGGTAAGAAATGTGTAGTCCTTCTTGAAAATCTAAGGGTAAATCTATCATCGACTCCTTGGGGTAATTTTTCTAAATGCGCATCTTTGCTTGACACACTTGTGCTTGAATTATGTGAATATCAACTTGTGGATGATGAGTTGTTTATTTGTTTGAAGGAAGGAAAATATATGTGTTTAAAAGGTTTGTATTCATCCAGGTATGCCTTTACACTTGATTCCTTCCTATACTACCTCTTTTCCTTTGATGACATCCATACTAGTTTTTGATTTATTTTATGTAGACGTAGGAAATTTGTTCGTAAGTCTACTTGTGTGAGTAATAATGCTTTATGGATCTCGTGGACTTTAGAACCAATTGAATCACCACCCTTGTTGTGGTATTTTGAAGGGATACTAGGGCAATTGTGTCTTGTGGATCATAAGATCCTAATTCTACCTTTTGGACCAAGTAATGTCATTAGGACCCTTGTAGCTTCTTTATCTCTTGGTGATTCCCGTAACCAAATCCTTTGTGCAACTTTCATTGAGCTTTTAATATTTAATTAAAAGGATCCTTGGTTTTATTGTAAATATGTGAAACCTTTTCATGTTGAGATAATTTGTTTTGCTAACCCTAACCCTCATGCCATGAGGAGTTTGTATTTGTTTGACCTTTCTTCGATTTTGCAAGGTTCGAATTCGAGGTCAAATCCTTTTCAAACAGGGGAGAATGATACAAGTCAAATAGATCGATCTTATATTTTTATGACATATTTAGAGGCCAACACCTAGAAAATCAAGACGTGGTCACCTAGAGGATACATAGACATGCATGGAGGATCCGTTTTGAGCATAGACAAGGTCGTGAGTGAAAGATTGTTTGGAGCATTGAAGACTTGAGGACTCAGAAATTTGTATAACACTTAATGTCTTATGGTTTGGTCACCTCATTAAGGGTATTTTTGTCACTTCACTTGGTCCAAATGCACTCCATGGCCACCCAACCCATTAAGGGTATTGTTGTCATTTTTTGTCTCGTCTTGTAATATTATAAATAGAACATTTTAGGTATTTTCTCATTAGTTTTATGAAGGATGAAATATTAAAACATTGAAAGTCCTCTCTTTGAGAGTAAAACATCTTAGTGCAGTTTTTGTTTGGGCTTGGAATAGCCATTATAGTTTAGGTCTTGGAAAAGCTAGTATTGACCTTTGCTAGGAAACAGTGGATCTTGAGGTGTGTTGGTTCCCTTGGAGACCATCGTAAGATTGTGGTGTTTATTATTACATTCATTAGGGGTTAGTGTTAAAATACACTTGGTTCTTAATCTTGTAATAATCTTAGTCTCACTATCTATCCTTTTTATTCTTGCAAACTTATTATGTTGTTCTCGTTCTCTACTCTCGGTTTGTGTTTGTTCTTGTTGGCTAAAATTTTTGTCTTCTTGTTCTTCATTTTATGTGTTGTTAATCTAGTTTGGGTTGGCTGAAATAGGTGTCAAACACCTTATTATCTTTTCATTTTTGTGTTGTTTGTGAATTCAAGATAGGTCTCCAATTGGTCCAAGGATCTTAGTGATTTATGGATTATTTGTGAGTGTGTTTGTGGAATGCTTTGAGTCATTTTGTGAGTTTCTTGTTTTTCTTTTATCAAAAGTGGAGGTTCGAGTGACTAATACTAGAAACTGCATTTGTTGATGCGGTAGTTAAAGTGACCAGGGAGGTTCAAGTCCCTCTTATTATTATTTCATGATTAGGAAGGTTCAAGTCCCCCATAAATCATTATGTGATTGGGTGCTTACATCACCTTAGTATATATTAGAGGGTTTGATACCCTCATATGCATATATATGAGATTTTTCTCTAGTTTATGCGACTACACGCATTGGGGCACGACTAAGGGTGAGAGTTTGGGCCCATATAGCCCGTGGGTGTTAATATATGATGGTTGAGCTACACAATCTAGGGTAAAGATTTGAAAAGCATGTTAATCCTTGTTCCCTATCCCGACATGTAATATATAAATTATGTATATGTATTTGATTAAGTGCGTTGGATTTTGAATGATTTTAATTTATTGATCATATCATTATGTTATTCTTATCCCTAAGTTACTTGCTAGCGTTTATATTTCTAATTATCTTTAGATGTTGTATCCCCATGTGATGCAGGAACTGGTCATACTTTTACTCTTCATACTCAGTGACATGGATTCGACAAGTCAGATTCAAGTGGTGAGGTTTCATGAGCTTTCATACTTTGGAAGAACCCATTTTAGGTTTATGATTTCCTTTATATTTTTTCTATTCCTTTAGTCTTGGATTTGGCTATGGTCAGGGCATGTCCTGATTGAATATTTTTTGGTTTTGATTAGAGGCTTTTGTCGAATTACTATTAGAATGGGAAGTATTGGTATTGGTATTGGTATTGGCATTGATATTGGTATCAGTTATTTTTGGTTATTTAGTTATTTTAATGTCATTAAATTAATATTTTTTTATCTTATTATACATTCAAAATTTAGACTACTTTGGGGGGTGTTATGTTTGGTCTGGTTAGGTACTGGGGGTGATCTCAAGTCCACGTGCAACTTGAGATACCCATCATGGACAGACCCTGGTTTGGGTTGTGACAAAGGTGATATTAGAGACTAGGTTTGGCGTCATTGGGTGTCCGACAAATTCGTGTCAATTAGTGTCTTTTTTATGGGTGTGTGCCACTCTACACTTATTGTTTTATTTCAATCCATAGAGTCTGGGGTCTCTTTAATTCTTGTTTATTTGCTTTTTATATCATGCCTATTGAAAAATCTAAAGCTTATGGAAACTTCTCTGTTCCACTTAAGGATAATGCTGATGGGACTCGCCTTTCTTGTGGGGTACAGACCCGGTTTAGGGGTCCAATTCTTTGTTGCCCTCCTAGAGTTTTGTCAGTCCTTTCTAGTCCTCCCGGAGCTCCTCAGGTTGATGTGTCAAATGTTGAATTTTTTCATTCTATTCATATGTTGGCTCAATTTGTAGCTTCTCAGTTTGAGCGTGTAGCTTCAGTTATTCCAACCTTTGAGGCCACAAGGGTTGGATAGTTTATATGGTTGAGCCCTCACGTGTTCACTGGTGTTAGGGTTGAAGATGATTCTTAAGGTCTTATTGATGAGATAGAGAAGATCTTTCGCGTTATGTATGCAACTAATGTAGAGGGTGTAGAATTCCCTGCCTATCAATTAAAAGATGTAGCGTACCAATGGTATGGGGAATGGGAACAGTCTAGGGGAGAAGATGCCGAATCCAAACTGTGGGGTAATTTTTCTAGTTCTTTTCAGGACAACTTCTTTCCTCAGGAGTTGAAGAAATTAAAAGTGGAAAAGTTTGTTAATTTAAAGCAAAGTAGGATGATGATCAAGGAGTATGCCTTGAAATTCCATTAGTCGTCCCGATATGCTCCTGAGTTAGTGTTTATCATGTGGGATAGAATAAGAAAGTTAGCTTTTGGGTTATCCTATGATTTGATTCTAAGGAGTAAAGTTGCCTTGTTGAACAAGGATATGGACATCTCCAGATTGGTTATGTATATGCAGCAAGTCAAGGAAGAGAAAAAGAAGTAGGCTAAAATTGGGGTGAGGTAGAATAAGAATTTTAGATTTTTTGATCAAGGAGAGGTAGAATAAGAATTTTAGATTTTCTGATCAGGGTAGAGGTTAGCAGAAGAGTGGTAGAGATGGTGGACAATGGTTTAAGAAGAAGTGGGGGAGTTCGGGTTCTTACTCTGCGGCTAGTGCTCCTTATCCAAAGACATCGAGTGATCATCGTTCTCAGCATGATTGTGGGTTTAGGGCATAGGGTGCCCAATCTTAGGCATATTGGGGCTCAGGCCACTCCATCATATCCTCCTTATAGATTCTGCGGGTAGGTACACCATGGGTTTTATGAAGAAGAAGAAAGGAACAAGTGTTTTAAATGTGGTCATATTGGTCACTTGCAGAGGAATTATTGTTCTAAGGTTGCTTTAAGGGAAAATCAGATTCCTGTTACCAATTCATCAGCTCCTGTACCAAAGGGTACTACTTCTACTTTTAGTGCCGACACTGGTTGAAATCACTTGTATGCTCTTATTACCTACCAGGACTCTGAAACATCCCCCAATGTTGTCACTAGTATGTTATGACTCTTTTCTCGTGATGTGTATTACTTGCTTGATCTGGGGTCTACTCTTTCTTATGTGACACCATTTATGGTTGTGAACTTTGGTTTAGGTCCCGAGTGTATCCCTGATCCCTTTTCTATTTCAACCTTAGTGGGGGACTCTGTGGTTGTTAGAAGAGTCTATAAGGGTTGTGTTATATCTATTGGTGGTAGAGAAACTATAGTAGACCTGATAGAGTTAGACATCGTTGATTTTGATATCATATTGGAGATGGATTAATTGTATTCATGTTGTGCCTCTTTATATTGTCGAACCCATAAAGTCATGTTTAAATTCCCTAATGAGTTGATCATTGAGTGGAAAGGGGGTTCTCTAGTGCCTAAGGGAAGGTTCATATCGTATCTTAGAGCCCAAAAGTTGATTTCCAAGGGATGTATCTATCATTTGGTCTGGGTTAAAGTTTCTAACTCGGAGGGTCCTTTATTTATATCTACTCCCATGGTTAGTCCTTTTACCGAGGTTTTTCCTAATGATCTTCCTAGTATTCCTCCCAATAAGGAGATTGATTTTGGGATTGACCTTATTCTGGAAAATCATCCTATCTCTATCCCTCTATATAGAATGTCTCTATTTGAGTTGAATGAGCTTAAATTTCAGTTGGAAGACCTTCTTGACAAGGTTTTTATACATCCTAGTGTGTCTCCGTGGGGTGCTACTATTTTGTTCATGTAAGAAGGATGGTTCCCTTCGAATATGCATCGATTACCGTCAGTTGAATAAGTTATGTTGAAGAATAAGTATCCTCTTCCTCGGATTGATGATTTGTTTGACTAGCTTCAGGGAGCTAGGTGTTTCTGTAAGATTGATCTTAGGTCTAATTATCATTAGCTAAAGATTAGGGAAGTAGATATCCCTAAGATTGCCTTCCGAATATGGTGTGGTTATTATGAATTTTTAGTTATGTCTTTTGGGTTAACTAATGGCCCGACGGAATTAATGGACTTGATGAATAAGGTCTTTCATTAGTTTCTAGATTTGTTCATCATCGTGTTTATAGATGATATTCTAGAATATTCCAAGAATAAGGCAGATCATGTCGATCACCTCCGTATCATGTTGTAAACCTTGAAAGATCAACATTTATATGCTAATTTTTCAAAGTATGAGTTCTGGTTTTAAGTTGTTACTTTTCTAGGTCATGTTATTTCTAGTGAAGAGATCAAGGTAGATTCACAGAAAGTGGCAGTTGTTAAGAAGTGGCCTAGGCCCACGACTCCAACCGATATTAAGAGATTTTTTAGTTTAGCTGGTTACTATAAGAGATTTGGGGAGATTTTCTCGACTATAGATATCCCATTGACTAAGTTGACCTAGAAGAAGGTGAAGTTTTTATGGTCTGATGCTTGTGAGGGTAGTTTTGAGAAATTGAAAGATAAGTTGACCTCAGCTTTAGTTTTGACTCTGCCTGAAGGTACTGAGGGTTTTGTTGTTTATTGTGATGCATCTCATGTAGGAATTGGTTGTGTATTGATGCAACATGGTTGGGTGGTGTCCTATGCTTCTTGGCAGTTGAAAGTTAATGAGAAGAATTATCCGACTCATGACCTGGAGTTGTTGGTTATGGTGTTCACATTGAAGACCTGACATCACTATTTGTATGGAGTCTATGTAGATATCTTTTCTAATTATAAGAGTTTATAATATGTATTCACTAAGTAGGAGTTGAATCTCAGGCAGATGAGGTGTCTTGAGTTGCTCATAGACTACAACATGAGTCTCCACTATCACCTAGGTAAAACTAATGTGTTTACTGATGCTCTTAGTAGGTTATCCATGGGGAGTCTAGTGAATATAGATGAGGATAAGCGGGAGTTGGTGAAGGATATTCATTATTTGGTTAACCTTGGAGTTCGTCTCTTGGACTTTAGGGATGGTGGTGTGTTTGTGCAAGAGGTTGAGAAGTTATAACTTGTTGCTAAAATAAAGGAAAAGAAGGTACTGTATCCTGTCTTAATGAAGATTAAGAGAGATATGGGTCAGCAAAAGGTTGTAGCCTTTGAGATTGGTGGCAATGGTATCTTGAGGTACCAAGGCATATTATGTGTTCCCGATGTAGATGGTTTGAGAGAGATGACCTTGGATAAGGCTCATGAGTTGTATTACATCATTCATCCTGGTTTGACAAAGATGTATCATGATATTAAGAATATTTATTTATGTAATAATATGAAGCGAGATATGGCTAGTTTTGTGGCTAAATGCCTGATGTGTCAACAAGTGAAGGCTGAGCACACGAGGCCCGATGGGTTGACTCAAGAGATTAAGTTATCTGTGTGGATGTGGGAGGTAATTAATATGGATTTGGTTACTGATCTTCCTCGGTTTCAAAATCAGTTTTATTTGATTTGGGTAATCGTGGATAGGATGACTAAGTCTGCTCACTTCTTGACAGTATAGACTAATTATTCTATAGGAGATTATGCGAAGTTGTTCCTCCAAGAGACTGTGAAATTGCATAGGGCACCTATTTCTATTATGTCATATTGTAGTACTCAGTTCTTATCACATTTTTTGCATTCATTTCATAGAGGTTTGGGAACTAAGGTAAGCCCCGATACTACTTTCCACTTGCAGTTTGATGGGCAAGTGGAAAGGACTATTCAGACATTGGAAGATATGCTCCGAGATTGTGTGATTGACTATGGTGTTAATTTGGTTAATCATTTTCCTCTTATATAGTTTGCATATAACAAAAGCTACCACTCTAGCATTAGGATAGATCTATTTGAGGCATTGTATGGTAGGAGGTGTAGGTCTCCCATTGGGTGGTTCGAGGTTAGTGAGGAAGAGATATTTAGCCCGAATTTGGTTCCCTAAGCATTGGAGAAGGTGAAGCTAATTTGAGATAGACCTAAAGTTTCCAAAACTCATAATAATTCCTATGCGGATGTGAGGCATTGGGAGTTAGAGTTTGAGGTTGGCGATTGGGTGTTCTGTAAGGTATCCACCACAAAGGGAGTAATGTGGTTTGAGAAGAAGGCTATCTCTGGTATATTGGCCCGTACTTGTCTTTGATGAGGGTTGGTAAGGTTGCATATGAGTTGGAGTTGCCTCCTAATTTGAGCTCCATTCATCCGGTGTTCTATGTGTCAATGTTGAGGAAGTGTGTAGGTGATTCATCGTGGATTGTGCCTATTAAGGATATTGGTATTTTGAATTCCTTATCATATGGGGAAATCCCAGTTGAAATTTTAGATCAGCAAGTTCATTGGTTGTTGATGAAGGATGTATCTTCGGTAAACGTTCTATGGTGGAACCACAAGGTTAAAGAGGCTACTTGGGAAGCCGAAGATGACATGATGTCCAAGTATCCATTCTTGTTTTCCGCTCCGAATAATCGTGCGTAAGGTATGTTTTATTCTTAACATCTTTATTTTCTAACTTTGTTAAAGGAAAGATTGATTTTCTTGGCATATTTATTTTCTAAGTTAGTTAAAGGTAAGAGTAGGTGAATATAGAGTTAAATCATGCTAGCAATTTCCTTGTCCCATTATTCAAGGCCGAATGATCCAAGTGAGGGAGAATTGGAAAACCCAGATTTTTTCCCTTGAAAATTTCTTGAGCTTTGGGCTCATTGCCTTGGTTAAGATTAGACCCCTAGAGCCATAGGGTGGTTTGACTACTTATTGGGTTGAGTCATACCCAAACCAAAAAGTTTGAGGTTTGGTTCTACTCTAAGTATGAGTGGGTCACTATGAGCCATAAGGATATGTCACGAGTCGTAGGATCAAATTGTAGGGTGTCCAATGTTCAAATTATTTAGGTTCTGTGTTGTTTATGACCAGACCTTACATGTCATAAGATCTTATTATTAGCAGGTTGGTGGATTCGTAAGGTGCACAGTGGTTACAACTCATGGTCATGATTTTAAAGGTGTGGGCACGAGTCAAGGGGCTGACTCATAACCAAAGATGATGTTTTTTTAGCTTTTAAGTTGGGGGCACTTTAAACATTTCCCACTTGAAGCCCTTTATATCCCAGATCCATAAAACACTTTTGGGGCATTTATTTAACACTTTAACATATTAAACACTCCTAAATTCTCTCTCAAACTCTCTATTCAAGTTAAGGCTAGGGTTTTAAGAGGTTGATCAATTAGGGCACTCAAAGGTGGTTTCTGTCTGTACATTTTACTATTTTAGGCATGTTACTTTTCCCTCATTGTTAATTTTTCAAAAGCATGATTAAAGTATTCTTTATAAGATTATTGCTTTGTTTATAAAAGCAAAGGTTAGGGGTTTTGAATGTTATGAATTGAACAACGTTTGTCATGGTTTATATATATGATTTTCATGCCTTTAATATGGTTTTGAACTTATGGGTGCATGGGTATGGTGAATTAACGAGAAAATTATGATTTTCCCAAACTTGTGTCTTTGAAATGCGTATAACCCGAACCCCATAATGTGAAATTAGTTCTAGTTATTAGAACTGTGGGAATTTGTAAAATTGAACTAGTCTTGAAATATTGCATGATATAAAGAAGTATTTGAAATACAATGGTATGATTTAATTAACAAAAGGGGTTGGTATTCACCAATGTGTGTGTATTAATGAACCAAAAGAGTTATTTTCCCCAAGTTAATGGAAATAGTTTTGGCATGATATGTTACCTTGCAAGTGTAGTTGGTATGGCAATATCAATAATTTATGCCTAAAAGTGTAATGTGGTTCATTGAATGGGAATGTGTGATAGGAGTTTTAATTGAGCTTTAATAAAGGTTATGTAGCTGAGTCATGAAAGTGGATGTCCGAGTGACTAATACTAGAAACTACGTTTGCCGACATCGGGTTCAAAGTTACCAGTGAGTTCCAAGTCCCCCTTATTATCATTTCATGATTAGGGAGGTTCGAGTCCCTCAGAAATTATTAAATAATTGGGTGCTTAAGTCACCATAGTATATGATGAAGGGTTTGAGTTCCCTATGTGCATATATATGAGATTATTCTCCAGTTCATGTGGCTATATGTACTGAGGCCTGACCAGGGGGTGAGAGAAAGGGCCCATATATCCCGTGGGTACTATTATATGACGGTTAAGCTACATAATCCAGGCTAAAGTTTTGAAAAGCATGTTAAGCCTTGTTCCTTATCCCAACATGTAATATATATATTATGTATAAGTATTTTATTATGTATGTTAGCTTTTGAATGATTTTAAATTGTTTATCTTATAATTATGTTATCCTTATCCTCGAGTTACATGCTAGTTTTCACCTTGATAACCATCTTAGAATGTTGTATCCTCACGTGATGCAGGAACTAGTCATACTTCTACTCCTCCTGCTTAGTGACTTGGATTCGGGATTAGCTAGCGAGTCAGATTGAAGTGGTGAGCTTCCATACTTTGGAAGACCCTATTTCATGTTTATGGTTTTCTTTACATTTTAACTATTTCTTTGGTATTGGTTTTGGCTATGGTCGAGGGCATATCCCGATCGGATATTCTTTGGTTTTGATTAGAGGCTTTTGTTGGATTACTATGGGCATGGGCAATGTTGGTATTGATATTGGTATTGGTATTAGCATTGATACCAGTATCGGTTGGTTTTGGTTGTAGACTTATTTTAATGTCTTTAAATTAATATTGTCTTATCTTATTATATGTTCAAAATTCAACGCACTTTGGGGTGTGGTGTGTTTGGTTTGGCTAGGTATAGGGGGTGATCTCCGGTCTACATTGGACTTGAGATACCCGTCACGGCTGGGCACTGGTTTGGGTCATGACATTTGAACCTTGGGGAATTGGACTTCATGTCTCATGGTTAGCATGATGATGCCTTCGTTACTATAGTTAGATGAGAGTGAATTTATCACTTATATTGTGGTTAGGTTGACCTTAGTTTCTTAAATTCATGGAAGTAACCTAGTTGCTATGGTTGAGTTAGGTATAGTGTATAGAAAGGACCTTTATCCTAGGACTAATTGTGGCTTGCGACACATTTAAGAGTGAAACTAGATACCTTGAACTTAATTGGGTAGGAATTTTCCTAAAATGGGACTTGAGGATTAGAAGTGAACTTTAACTAGCCTTAGGCTATGCGACGTTAGCTTTGGTGAACCGTTACACTTTAGACTCTTGGGAAAGTATGTGGGGGTAAAAATGAGAAATCTTATCATATGACGATTATGTCGATAAAGTACCATTGATGATGAATGACAGATATTGGAGGTATAGTCTTCTTTGCTTCTTCTTTATGCTGATTTACTTTATCCCTCGTGGGGTTTTCTCTCTACTTTAACCCTCATGAGTTTTGTTATTTACTTTAGCCCTCGTGGGCCTTATCCTTCATTAACGATAAAAAATTTCTTATTGTGTTGATATTTATGATCGGTTCAATTCCGAGTCTTGATGATATTTACGATCGGTTAAATTTTGAGTCTTGATGATATTTATGATCGGTTCAATTTCGAGTCTTAATGATATTTATGACCAATTTAATTTTGAGTCTTGATGATATTTATGACCAGTTCAATTTTGAGTTTTGATGATATTTATGAGCATTTCAATTTTGAGTCTTGATGATATTTATGACTGGTTCAATTTCGAGTCTTGATGATATTTATGACCAGTTCAATTCCGAGTCTTGATAATATTTATGACCGGTTCAATTTCGGATGATGAGTATCCATATTCTATAATTGTCGATGGTAAGCGATGCCAAATTGATAAAATGGTTAATAGTAGATACATGATGGTTAGTGTAAGTGATGTATGCATAAATTATTCATTCCTTGTGTGTACTCTCCAGTAGTATTGGATGTTGTGATGAGTTCATTACTTTATGCACCAACTAGTGTATGGGAGCCAATTTTGTATGTATGTATGTTTGCATGTGCTTGATCCTTTACGTTATTTTATGGTGATGGAGATGATTCAAGTTTGATTCTATACCTTGACTTTGTTATGATTTTCTTGCATTACATCCGATGATGCCTACTGAGTACCCATTGTGTTGGTACTCATACTACATTTCTGTACCTTTTTAGTGTAGATCCTAGTACTAGTTGTCGTCGTTGACTCGAGTTCATATGTTGTTGACATTTTTGAGATAGGGTAAGCTCTTGGAGTCCGAGTTGCTCGTTTTCTTCTATCTTATTGTTATTCAGTCTTTTATATAGAGATAGATGTATTGGCTACTTTTAGACTATTGGGTTATATTATTGATAGTAGATGCTCTTGTTCTAATTATACCAGGTCGTGGGATTGGTATCCGTGTCTTCTATTTATCTATATTAGAACACTGATTATTTATAAATTGTGTTCATTGATTTTGGCCTATGTTGGTATTTCTTATCGAACTAACTCATTGAGTTTGTTCTGAGTTATAGTATTGGCTTACCTACTGGTGAGACATAGTGGGTGCCATTGTGACCTGTAAATCAGGTTGTGACACTCTTTATCCAACTAATATACCAACCAAGTGAGCCAATAATCCACTTAATATTTCCAACCATCTATGAAATACACCATTAATACCACATTAGGCATTTTCAGTAACATGATACAACAATTTCACATATACAAGCCCTACAATATCATATAGGACCCTACACAGTAACACAAAATATATAATGTTCAAAAATACACCAAATACATTAACATGTAGGACCCCACACAGTCAACAGACAATAAATTTAGCCATTTTCATGATTAGTTCCCACATCCTTAACATGCTTTTGTATCAACATTAACTACCCATCCCAGTCCGAAGAAAGTTAAGCCACAACCTATCTCTACTACCAAAAAATCAGTCTATAAGCCTTCAATCCAAAGTCTTACTTCCCATTAATATAACTAGAATCAATTAAAACATGGAAATATAGAATCTACGCATCAAAAGAAAGCCAACGATACCCATATTTCTTATTTTCAAGTCGGAGTCAAAATGAGTTTTCTAAAAGAAGGGCAAAATCATAATTTAATTTCAAAAACATGTTCCCCATATTTTTTGGAGTTTACAGATGAAAACCCAAGAAAAAATGAGTTAAAAATGAGGTCTAACTTGAAAAAAAAATCATATTTAAGCTTTACCGAAAATATCCCCAAAAATCCTTTTTGAAATCAGGAATCTTAAGTTGTTTTGAAAATGAAATTAAGAGAAAACTAATAATTATATAATTATAAACTTACCAAAGTAAAATTGTATTGAAAATGGGGTTTGATTCGACGAAATACATGTTTTAGGCCTTCCGGGCCAAAATCCCTAAGTTTTTACTTAATTCATGTTAAAACAATAATTAGATGATAAAATTAGGGTAAAGAAGTTTAAATATGTGTTTAGAATCTTACCGAAGCTTAGGAATGGCAGAAATTTCTCATAAGTGTGAAACCCTAATCTCTAAGTCTAAAAAATGGGGAAAAATAGCCAACCATGGGTATATATACTGTCCAAGACTCCGCGGACTCCTGAAACTCAAAAGGTAAAGGTATCATTGGCTTTTTTTTGACATGTAAAGGGTAAAATCCATCAATAAGTCTACAAGATAGTTGATGGTACATAACTTATTAAATTCTGCATGTAAGGTAGTGGAATAGTTCGACACTGCATGATAAGTCTACGAAGTTAGAATCCAGGGGGAACACAACCCTAGTATTTACCTTAGATTGTTTACAACCAAAAGTGTCCAATTCTTTTTACTTTTTACTAGTTACTACAAATCCCCCCTTTTTGCTTTTTCGCATAGCTTGGTGATTTCAAAAAATTCAAGCAAGATATCTAACGTATTTCCTATGGGATCAACCCCAACCTAGTTGGGTTGCTATATTTTGAAAGTGACCATTTTATCCTTCTAATGGGGGTTGTTTGGGCGTTATCAAATTTTTGCACCGTTGCTTGGGAATATGGTTCTACATTAACTGATTGGAGTTGTTGAGGTTGTCAGGTTTTTCTTTTCTATTCTTCTTTTGGCATACACTAGTGAATTCCTACTCTTCTTGATATACAACATGGCTAGAGGAAGTATGTAGTGATGAAGACTTCGTTATTACTGATCCTTATCCCTTTGATATGGTGTGTTATTGTAGGAGTGTGGAAGACATAATGTGTGAACAAAAGGATAGCCTATTGGAAACATTGACACACCTTGTACACAATAATCATGATCTTATTCAAAAGGTTGATAGGTTTGTCTTAGATATTTACCACCAACAAGTAGAGTTGGATGCAAAAGCTGTTGTGTGTAATGCCCATCAACTTATTTATGGGTGGAGTGAGACTGAGAAACTTTTAAGAAGCCAACTTAAGGAGCTAAAATTAGATGAGTCAAAAATTTCCCACTCTTATGGATAGTGTCATGCTTAAGGAGAGCATACTAGAGTTATGTGGGGATGTAAAGAAGAATGCAATTCCTAAGTTGGGGTGGATTGGACCTCATTCTAAGCAATTTTCTACATTGTGTTTGGATAATCAGATCTTGATTAAGCTATCCGAACCTGAAGAAAAAAATGAAAGAAAGAGGAAATATATGTCTAAATTCATGAATTTGATGAGCTAGAAATAAAGAATCTCATTTCTCACGTAAGGGCGAAGAAGTACAACATGCCTCATCTATTGCTTGGGTCCTTTATTTTTATACCATATCTCCTTGGTCCTGATGGTAAATTAAAAAAATAATTAGGGGTTAAATTCATAAGTTCAAAGTGGAAAGAGAAAACTGAAGGCCAATTCTTAGGCTACCTTGATGAAGTCTGAGTAATTAAGGTACCGATGGGCTTGCTGGTGTGGTCTGAGTAACCAACATAGCCCCATCATGCTGCGTTATTAAATCAGGTGCTGCTTTGGAGGCAACCCAAGGTATTTTGTTGTTTATTCATTTTATTGTGATTAACGTCAGATCATCGCACCTACGGTACCGCAGGTATGTTCCTAACTCTCCTATTTTTAGTGGTCTAATGCATTGGGGACAACGTATGATTTTAAGTGTAGGGTAAGGATACTTGTCGGTCTTGATGTCCTCTTAAAGTTTTGTTGGCATACCTCTTTTCCTCGGAGTCCTATTCCTAGTAGAGATGGCATGTTTAGTAGTATTGTGTTTTATTTCATGACGTTTTGTGTTTAACTAGGAGAAAAATTAGTATCTAAGGAAGTTGATATAACGTGTTGAAAATTTATAACCCTTCAATAGCTTATCTTTGAACTGTGTGATAAGTATATAAGTGTGACCATTGTGAAACTTGTTATTGCATTAGAATTAGGGACATGATAATCATAGCTAACAATTGCATGAACCAGATATGTAGTAGCTTGTGATGTGACTCTATGCCATGTCTGTGTGAGATACTACTTAGTTCCCTTTGTGTGTTATATCTAGAACATGCTCGGTTAGTCTTTCCTAGGTTGTAGGATAGTCAGTTAGGAAATGATCATAGGCAGTTTTTGACGATTAGTCCACTTTTAGCCTAAATGACCTTCCGAATATGCCTAAGTATCCTGTGATTCCTATTTTTGAGCCTTATAGCCTATTTTTCTTGTTACACCTTTCACCTTCCTATTTGTGTTACAATGAAACTATTTTGCCCCTTGTCTTCCTTGGACATTGTGTACCTCAACTCAGGCAAATCACTTAAGTTGAGGGTATCTATCATAGGGGTGTGTAATGTAAAGTGGGTATGAAAAAGGGTAAAAAAAAGAGAAAAAAAAGTAAGGCTGGGTATGGTAGAAAAAGAAGAAAAAAGAAAAGAATAAAAAAACCACATCCAACCTGAATGTGCAATAAAAGAAAAAAAAAAAGGGGGAAATAAGGGTGGAATAAAATAAAATTGGTTAATGTATAGGCCCCAAAGTTAGTGTAGCGCTAAGGAGGATTAGTAACTTGATATATCCATATGTACCATTCCAGCCCACTAAGTCTACATTACAAGTCGAATAAAGTCCTATAGTTATCCTAACTTGATTGTCTAAAATCTAAGGTAAATAAAATAAGGTCAAGCTTATGGTATTTGATGTGCATTAGTGGGACTTCCCTTTTGAGCGTTAGTGTATCTTGTCCATCTCTACAATGACATGTATGATTCATATGAGTGAGTAAAACTTCTTTGTTGTAAGGGCACATGGGTTGTATTGCTAGCTGCTTACTTGTTTGGGTAGTGTAACTTGTTTAAAGGCATGATTGTTTGTTGTTAATGTAATGCCATAGATTTATTCCTTTGTGTTGCATTGTTATGCTTCATAGATATGCATAATTGGTTTTAAAGTTTTGAACTTGGAGAGGGTAATGTGTTTTGAGCTAAATTTGATGATTAACTGCCATAGCTATCTTACGTTTCTCTTGGTTAAGCATCGTCGTATATTTTGTTGTGTTTTTGTTGCCTGAGGACATGTAATGTTTTAAGTTGAGGGTTGATAATTCTCAACTTACACGTTCAATTTAGTGCAAGGCGGTCGTCGTCAATATATTTACCCAACTTTGGAGTCAGGGTCGAATCCACGAGGAACAATGTGAGTGGCAATCAAGTCACATTGAAATAATAGATACAGGTCAAATCCAAACCACTATTACAAGAAGGTAAAAATGGGGAGATAGGTATCCACTCTAATGTTTCTTTTTGTTTTTTTCTAGTATAAATTTGGGGATATGAATAATTAGAGTTTTAACAAGTATGTGCATATATTGGGATTATGCAATACCGAGGGAGTGATATGTGGGTGTTAGAAATCAACATCAATTTAATAAGTCAAATATGGGTAGGTTTGGTTATAGATTTTGATGTTAGTCTTTCAACAAAATACCAAACTTTCACCCATTTATTCTTTCGAATACCTAATAGATGTGTTCAACAATTGGCAACCACAACCTCAATCTAGGCATCAAAATTTCTAGGATGATACCCATGTTATAGTCAACCTCACATTCACTCTTATATCTAAGATAGTAAAAATTTAGCAAACTACACACACAATTGTCTATCATTGCTTTGGTCTCCACATCCCTTTTTCGAGGATGATATGGATTCCTAAACTTCACCCAAAACCCTTCTTTCGAAGATGGCTTTGGATTTTATAGAGCATGGAGCTTTCACTTATCATACCCATGTGGGAATTTGGGACTTTTACCCATCAAACCCCAACCAAGTTAGCATAGCAATGATAAAACCTATAAACATGAACTACTAAATAGAAGTTAATCAATAACAACCCACACACACTTTAATCCCTATTCACATATAACCCCAAGAGGGAGATCTAGCTACACATAAGATAAATAAGCATAGATATACCCATAATCTCCATTGAAGTGATTTATTGAAGCTTAAGTGAATGTTACTTCAAACTTGGCACTCCCACAAATCAACAATGGAAGTGATCTAATCTTCCACTTAGAAAGTCTCCAATGTATTCTTCACCAAAAGATTATACAATATTTTATTCTCCAAAAATGGAGGCTATGAATTCAAGAGTTAAACCTAAAAATTGGGGAATATGGAATGTGATACATGATGCTAGGGTTTGAGTATTTGTTTTATCAAAATTGATATTAGCCAAGTGTATTTCTAGTTTTGTCCTCGGGCTGATTTCTTTTGCTAAGACACGATCGAGCGAGTTTGGGTGCGACCACAATTACGCGACCGTGGATTACTTCTGTGATCGCAGTTGGATGAGTTTTGCTTGACTACCATAATAGCAGTCTGCAGACCGCAATTGTGGTACTTGAGGCCTTTCTTCTCCAAGTTTTCAACAACACTTTTCATGCTTCCTTTTGATCATTTTTAGCTCCAATCCACATCTTTTGATCTCCTCAACTCTATGCCTGCAAAGAGTGGATATCAGTGCATTTAATCACCAATATGTCTCATTTATTCATTCAAAATAAGGTAATGTGCACAAATATATAGTGAGAATGAGTGGTAAAATCATCACTCATCAACACCCCCAACCTAAAGCATTTTCTTGCCCTCAAGCAATACTACCTCTTACCATGAGACAATAATTCTCTATGCCCAACTCTATATCTTAAATCTCACAATGACTTCAACTTTAGTCGCAACCATAAGTAGCTCATTACATATGGGCTAAGATAATTTCCACCACCCCCTTCATCATAAGATGCAGCATTCAAGGATACGTAGGACTTTAAAGAGAAACCAAGCAACAACAACCAATACTCTAGAGGTGGCTTCCTCTTGACCATAACTAAGCTATACTTCTTTTGCCCTATTGATCAGAAGGTGAAAAAATCACCCACCTCAACTTGTTTCACATGCTAACCTCACAAGAAAAAGAATTTCATTCACCAAGCTACCAAATTTTCAATAAGGAATTTTAAGTGCATAAACTCTCTCCCTCACAGAAGAAATGTCAATGCAACAAGTGTCATACCATAGGCTTGCCCCTATTTTCAATCGCCACTACAAAGAGAGTAAATGGTCGGAGATCTCAAAGGACTTTTTATGCTTGCAACGTAGGTTCGGGCTAGGGTGGGATATCATTTAGGACAACATGACTACACCCTTCCTTGAACATATACATCACACTTTTCAATCCTCCTCTTTGACTATGGGCCACTCTTCTTTGGTTTCTCTCTTTTATCATGCCTACTTTTTGCTTCCTTTGTTTACCCATTTCTTTCATCTTTTTTTCTTGCAAATTTTGTGCAATTCATTTCTTTTGCTGGATCCTTTGTTTTTATATTCCTTTATTTTCAACACTTAGGCACATTAGGCATTTCACTAATAATTTTATGGATTTACACTTCTTTCCATCAACTTTTACCACCCCCAACATAGGATTTTAGGCTCAAGTTACATTTTCAAGTTCAAGAAGGGTTTGGTTTAAAAGAGGGATAAAAAGAACAGACCACAGGTTGTAATGAGTTTGCCAAAGAAAGGTCCAAAGGCTTAAAGTGGGTAATAGGGATTATAATTATGTGTGGGTAGGATTTTTAGGCTAGAGTGGGTTCCAAAATCACAAGGGTAGCCTAAGATCATTTCTCCAATCACATACAATCAAAATTAGTTTTGAAAGACAAACGGGGAAAGTTCTAGATAACACAAGTGTACAAGAGATGAATACCAAAATCTCACCACACATGGCCTACAAAATTCGCCAAGGGGGCTTAAATGTCCCTCCCACGAGAGATAAAATGAGGGTATCTATTTTTATTCATATGTTAAAATTTATGAAGCCACAAAAAGAGAAAAAGTTTTGTTACAAAATTTCTTACGCCCATGCCCTTAATTTTGTTTTGAAAATTTTTGGACAAAGGGGGTTGTTCATTGTACATTAGCACCACACACAGTTTGCTAAACTATGGAAACAACCAAAGGTTTAGCCTCATATTTAGGCTCAAAACGGGTACACTAACCATATGGCTACTCATACTTTGCCAATGGTGTACAAAGTGACCCCAACTTTACAACATACAATGCCACAGGTACTCAGACTTTCCTTGAATTTTTGACATCTATGCTACGGGTACTCAGACTTCCCCTGCACCTATGCCTTAAAACCCAAACATGACGCTTTACCTTTAAGAATGTCGTCACTCAATCCATCATAGGGCAAAACTTATCGTGCATCATCAAAATCAAAATAAAAGCTAAGGTAAGAAGAGCAAAACTAAAACTAGAATAAAACATGATAATCCATCAAATATGGGCACCAACCGGGTGCCCAAAATATAGCATTTCAAAAATAAAATTAAAACAATATCCAAAGAATCATATCAAAACAATCACCAACATAAATATCCGAAAAACAACACCAAAATAATACAAATTTGGGGGCACCCCTAACTAAAAGAATGCAGTTTCCACACTACAGGTCCAGGCAAGTAAAAGTAAAAGGGTCTCCCTGAATATGTATCAAGAGCTATCTTCTTCTACTGACTCGGTATCATCACCACCAGCATCATCAGCCGACTACTTTGTAGGAGCCTCATCCTCACAATTAAATCTTAGTGAAGGTACTGGATGGTTAGGTTTGAGAACCTTAAATATGCCCTTCACCTCTTTCCACAACTTCCTGAAGAATTTGTCTTTTTTTCTGTCTCTTCACTATCTTCTCATGTGAAACCTTGAGGTCCCTATGAGAGACAGATAAGGCCTAATAAGATCTCTCCAGACTGGATATTGTGGCACCCTGCTTCTGCTGCTCTTCTATGTACTTCTCATAATCTGACTATGCTACATATGAATGATGAGTAGTGGAAGTCTCTCCCAGTCCTTGACATAGTTTGGATAATAGTTCTCTCACCCCCTATATCTGAATAGAGATGTCATCAAAAGCAGTGGCAGATGAGGGTCTGCAAGAGTCTGTGTCCTCCTGAACTAATTTTCCCGTGTCCATCTTCCTCTTCTTACTCTGACCTGGGGCACCCTCACCTCTGAATTTGACTGAGCAGATGAGCGAGCCTGGACGTACCCATATATCTACAACATACTCTTCCACTTCTGCCCTCTTACAAAGCTCAGTGATATGGGATGGGATAAGAAGATGGGTACCTCTCTAATTTTGGAAATAAATTCACTCCAAAATAACAATCTTGCCCATATTAATAGGGATGCAAGATATGATGCAAGCCACCATCCATGCTAAAAAATCGATGACAATGATTATATGGGTACTTGGCGATACTCGGCGACATATGATGTTTAGCCAAAGCCTAGATTCTGCTGTGAAGTCTTTCATCAAAATATCTCTCTTGGTGATGGACCAGGGAATTAATTTTCTAGGACATAAAATGTTAGCCATCCAGGTCCCTAGCTCACATGCCTTGGCATAAAACTACCCCACGTCAGTATTTGGGAGCCCATACACCGTATTAACCTGCTCTGCTCTGACGTTCACTTGCTTACCACAAATTGTCATCATTGGGTTTGTGAGAGAAACTATGTTGAGGTTTGCATAGAACTCACACACTCACTGCTCATTAGCATAGCAGGGTTCCGGGCCAAAGCACATCCACTGGGTTGCAGTTAGTCTGGCATAGAATTTTGGGAGCTTCTCATTCACCTTGTATAAGCTAATACCTCTTTCAAGGAGTAGCTTCGTCTTGTGTAAATCTTCATAGTAGCGGTGTTAGCATTGCACGACCATGAATCTGGTGTCATCGAAATTTTCTATCTTCGAGGCTGATAACCTGTAAGCAATGTAACTCAAACCAACATTTGTATTGTCATACCAAAATATGCTAGATCACACAAAAAGCTCAAGTGGTAGTGTTATGGAAGGTTTTAGGGCATTAAAAGATGTGCAACACTTTTGAGGTCTACCAATAATTACCCTCAG
This sequence comes from Capsicum pubescens, assembly GCA_030864215.1. Classification (NCBI taxonomy): domain Eukaryota; kingdom Viridiplantae; phylum Streptophyta; class Magnoliopsida; order Solanales; family Solanaceae; genus Capsicum; species Capsicum pubescens. Next base: position 229,677,963 of record CM061540.1, on the reverse strand, counting down.
GTGTGGCGATCACGAAGCAGTGATCGCGACCGCGGTGCTGTGATCACATCATCGGGACCGTGATTATGGTACCTGAGACCAAATATGCCAGTTTTTGCACTTCAATTTAAGCATAATTTTAATCCGACTTTTTGTTTCTACTAGGCATGTCGATAGTGTAATCATAGAATTTATCCCTAGGCTGTGTGATCATAGAACCCAAATTCCAAGGAATTGAACATGGGATTTATAGGGACATTTAATCAAACACATGGTATACACTTCAATTAAAGAGATTTAGGCTTAATTTTGGGTACTCAAGACATCCCCATTAGTGTATACACCAACTACAACAACTAACCATACAACAATCATCAACAAGCATGCATTTGGCCATAAAAATAGTGTTTCGGGCTTTACCCTAAACTATAATTTCTAAGCGTGTAATTGTATTCAAAATAAGGGAGTTGAGACAATATACCAGATTCGATGATACAAGGGGTGACTTGACACTTGAATATGCAATGTAATGCCAAAATTGGAGAGAATTTTGAGAGAAATTAAAAGAGGACCATGGATGAAAGTGGCATTTGGATGGTCATTTAAACTGATTTGGCCTCTGCGGTCGCGGTGGCATAGACCGCGGTCGTGTTAACTGAGACTAAACAAATTGGCTTTTCTGCACTGCTTGTTCAGTCCAAATTGCCAAGTTCACACGTTCCCTTTTGAAATTCGACCAAAATTCCCCTTAGCACCAATATTTCATGGATTGTGCATGCATAAACAATAATGAAATCTACTCTATCATGCATAAATGAAAAGGATACAGGACACTTTTCATGGAGTGATGGGTTGCCTCCCATCTAGCGCTTAGTTTAACATCGTGGAATGACGCCTTCACCACTTTATTTTATATTTCCACTTAGAAGTTTTGAATCTCTGTCCCAACATTCGTTCAATATACAATGAGCGGCAGAGGGACACAAGATTCAAATTTTCTAAGATGAAACTTGGAAGATATGAGGACATGGCAAGAAAACTTCGATCTCGCCATTTTGAGGACTTTAACCTTTTACCCAATTTGATATCAAATTTCTAAATTGTTTCTTTGGGAAAAGGTAAGGACACCAAAAGGCCAATTGTATTGCATCGGGAATTTTATTCCTTGACCTTTGATGGATGAGGTTCTATATGATCCTTTGGAATATCAAATTCCAAAATATAGGGATGGTCCTTCTTCTCTCCATAATCCATCACTTACCTATATAGATGGATTCTTATCACATTCTCCAAGCACAATGTTGAGAAGTTGTTTGAGTGAGACACAACCCCCAACATTGGAATAGCCTCCTCCAAAGCATCTTTACCTCCGAAATGATCTAGAGTCATCATAAGAGATTTGATTTTTCTTTTGACTCTAGTATCATTTCCTTTAATCTGGCCTCTTCTTCATCATATGACTAAGATTTTTGGGAAATCCGTGAGGAATCTTTTCTACCAAGCCCATCCTCATAGCATGGTTTCTCTTCTCAACAAACCTCTTTTTGGGAAATAGGCATGGTTGTAATGTTTGCAAGAATTATGTTCTTTCCCAAATCCTTTGCATTGACATTTTCCTATTCGAACACCTCGTAGGATTGATGAAAGTCTTGCACATTCTCCCCAGTTATAGTTACCCGATCCAAAATGGTTTGAAGCATTGCTCTAAAACCAATGGGTCCGGTTTGTTGCTCATCCTTCTTCTCATCATAAGACCTATCAATCTCATAAGAAAAACTAGCAATTCGGTTAGTATAATAGTGGGAGGGGGAATTTGGACAATCATTCTAATGTCCATCTCGACCACTACATAAAGGACACCTATACTCCCCATAGGATCCGGGAAGCATAGTTACAATATCTCCTGAAGTGTGGTCCATCATAGATTGGAAATGGGTCATCACGATAGGATTCTCAACTACCAATATCATATTTGTTAGGAGATGCCTTAGAAAAAAATAAGAAAAATATATACAAGCTTAATTCAAGCAAGTAGCTAAAATTTCAAACTAACTTAATATGCCAAATTATTCCCTAGCAACACCGCCATTATTGATAACGCTAAACTTATACGTCCAATTTAGTGCAAGGCGTTCATCATCAACATATTTACCCAACTTTAGAGTCAGGGTCAAATCCATGAGGAACAATGTGAGTGGAAATCAAGTTACTTCGAAATAATAGATACAAGTCAAATCTAAACTAATGTTCCAAGAAGGTAAAAATGGGGGAGATATCTATCTACACTAATGTTTCTTTTTGAGATTTTATAGTATAAATTTAAGGATACGAATAATTAGAGTTTCAACAAGTATGTATGTATCTTAGGATTATGCATTACAAAGGGAGTGATATGAGGGTGTTAGCAATCAACATCAACACCAAACTTTCACCCATTGATTCTTTTGAATACCAAATAGGTGTGTTCAACAATTGGTAACCACAATCTCAATCTAGGCATCCCTATTTCTAGGATGATACTCATGTTATAGTCAACCTCACATTCACTATTTGTTTAAGATAGTAAAAATTTAGCAAACTAAACACACAATTGTCTATCATTGCTTTGGTCTCTACATCCCTCTTTCCAGGATGCTATGGATTCCTAAACTTCACCCAAAACCCTTTTTTTGAAGATGGCTTTGGGTTTCTTAGAGCATGGAGCTTTCACTCATCATACCCATGTGGTAATTTGGGGCTTTCACCCATCAAACCCTAACCAAGTTAGCATAGCAATGATAAAACCCATAAACATGAACTACTAAATAGAAGCTAATCAATAAGAATCCACACATACATTAACCCCTATTCACGCATAACCCCAAGAAGGAGATCTAACTACACATAAGATAAATAAGCATAGCTATTGTAACACCCCGGATCTGGTACCCGAAATGCTCACGGTGCTAATGACCCCAAAGGACCACAAACTAACCCATGACTGATATCTGTACTTGTATACTGCATAATATACTGTATGATTCTGAAAACATAAATTGAAAGGCTATAAGGTTCAAAACTATAAAATAACTAATAAAGATATAACATCTGAATGGGGTATGAAATACCCAAAACAAAACTGACGTAAAATTAGTTGAACATGATAGTCTGGAAAGCCTCTAACTGACTGAACTATCTGAATGAGGAGTTGATGGTACATGTCACCAAATAACTCCAACTAATAAATTACCTAATGAGATAGTAAATAAATGATTATGTCCTCGAGAGATGAGGTCTCACTTCTAACTCTGACTGCTGAGACTAGAATGCTATTGATTCTCCAGAGCTCGTGCTTCTGAACAAATGGTACAAGACACCATAAAGCAAATGCGTCGGTACTTTGAATGTACTGGTATGTATGGAAGTTAGGTTGAATGTATGGGGTTCATATACATGAACAATACTAGCTAACTGACTATTATGAGTGTGAAAATACATGTATGAATACGTAGTAACTATATCTGAGATTGTGATAACATGAATTTACTGATAACTAACATGACTGATAATTGAATTCTGATGACTGATATAACTGATGACATGAGTGACTATCTGACAATCCTGAATTTGATGAAACTAACTGAGTTCCATACTGCATCTAAGTTGACTGTATCTGACAGTCCTGAATTTTGTAGAACTATCTGAGTTCTATTATTGAGACTGAATGACTGTATCTGACAGTCCTGATTCTGAAACTGAAACTATGGGAAGTAGTTATCTAACCGAAATGCCCCTAAAATACCATTATGGCTGAGTTGGGTCTATAACCCCAATTAGAAGAGTGTAAATACTGTGCCACTAGTAAGGACAAGTTGTGAGTGACCCTCATCTGACAGTGTCCCCAAAAGAGAACGGTGAGGCCCTTATCTGACAATGCTTATCCACCTCATCAACCCTCATCTGACAGTGTTGATGTCTCAACCTATGCTGGCTACATAGTTCTATAACATAAGGATGACTTCTAAGAATCACACCCTCATCTGACACTGTGTGTTCCCATTCTTGGGTTCACTCGGTGCTAATTCCTACTCCCATCTAAATAGAAACTGATCATGGATTACTGAACTGAACTGGACTAAATTAACTGAGTTCTGTTGACTGACGAAATAGTACTAAAATTATTGTATTACTGAGCTTTCTTGAGTCACATGACTGACTGAGTTCTATGGATCATCGCTTGACTAAGGTTATCGTGAAAACATGACACAGACTCTAGGCACACAACTATATTTTTGGGGTAGAAGTACCCCCAAGACTCGATAGAAGGAAACTGACAAAGCATGACTTTCTTGAGTACAGGACCAACATCAACAACACATAATCTATTGACTAAGACATTTCATCAAACACTTGAAATACATAACTTGTACATGAATGGATATTTCATATTATCATACTAGTATGGCACTTTTCCTTCACATAGGCATTTAATCTAACATGGGGGGAGCATGCTATGGTTATACAATCATCAATACATCTAATAATCAAGGATACATCAATCAACGTGTGAATTGAAAGGTTTATCATGCATACCGCGTAATTCCTCACATACTAAAATCAATTCTTGTAATTAATAGTCTATCACATGGAATGAAACCAAACAACAACACGAACATCACTTTTCAATTCAATCAAATCATGAAAATTCGTAAATATACAAATCTTTGATCTTGACAAGAGATTCTTGAGCTTCATGGGTGAAAAAGACCCATGAATCAACACTTGACATACCTTAGTTCTTGATTTAGTGAAGATTGACGGAGAAACTTTCTTGAAATTGAATCCCCATTTGAAACCCTAGCTTGTTCTTGAGAGAAAATTGAGAGAAACTAGTATATTTTAGGTTCTAAAGAGCTGAATCTCATATTAAAGGGCTTAAATAGGGGTGGTAAATTGACCCTTTTAACCCTTGACGCGTCTTTTAAATTGGTTAAAATTTCCCGAACTAGACCCTTGGCACGACGTGGTGCGATGGACTTTGACAACTAGGAAATGGGGGATGGCGCGATGCGGAGCCATCGCGTTGCCACTTTGTTTATGACCTGGAAGTTTGGCGCGACGTGTCACTATCACGAACCCCTACTGGAATTTGACAAATGCCATTTTCTCTTCTGGCGCGGTGCACCACTGACTAATACGACGTTGTTTTTCAATGAGAACTTGAAATAGTCATAATTTCTTACCTGATTATCGGATTTAGGAAAATTTTATATCGATAGAAAGCATATTGAATTTTCCAAATGACAAAAAGAGAAAATCTTGAGAATTCCTCATGGAATAAAGATCATTCAATTTAGAAGATGACACTTGACATTTTTGGGATAAAAAATTTAGTTAGGAAACTTCAGGGTATTACAATATCTCCCCCTTGGGAACATTCATCCTCGAATGAGATTGATTGAGAGAGGAGAAACGATAAGCTGAAATACACACTGAACATGAACAATGAAACATGACTGACATAACTGACATTTTAGAGATTCATATTGAGCATGCATATCTGATGCATGATTTCATGACTGAGCTGATACATGAATGCATGATTGAGAGTACTAATAAGATGATCATATATATCTGATGTATGAATAAATGACGAAACTAATTACATGACTGAGATTTTTAATAACTGAGTCTTCTCATAAGGAGAATGCATGTCTGATGCATGAATACATAAATAATCTGTGCATGAACATATAATTGAATATGTAATGGTACTTATCACCCAGCTTAAAAATAGAATATTGAGCATAAAGCTGATATCAAGTTGTAAATGAAATTTGGACATAAAAATCGAAAAGCTTAAAGAGAACTGTTACCTTGATCTAGATTTGAGTTAACGGAGAAGAGGTGAGGATACTTGGTATGCATGTCTGCTTCTGCTTCCCAAGTAGATCTCTAAACAGACTTATTCCGCCAAAGAACTTTGACTAGAGAGACTTCTTTGTTCCTCAGTCTATGAGTCTGATAGTCTAGAATTTCAACTGGAATCTCCTCATAAGAGAGGCTGTTCTGAACATCTATGCTCTGAATAAGAACTACAACTGCTAGGTCACCTATGCACTTCTTGAGCAAAGAGACATGGAGGATTGGATGAACTGAGGCTAGATCTGAAGGCAATTCGAGCACATAAGAAACCTTGCTGAAGCGATTGAGAATTTTGAAAGGACCGATATATCGAGGACTGAGCTTTCCCTTCTTGCCGAACCTCTTCACTCCTTTCATAGGAGATATCTTTAGATATACATAGTCACCAATATCAAACTCGAGATCCTTTTTACGTATATCTACATAAGATTTCTATCGGCTCTGAGTAGCTCAAAATCTTTCTCAGATCAACTGGATTTTTTCTAAAACATCAAAAACTATGTCAGGACCTATAACTGAGGCCTCACTAACTTCGAACAAACCGACTGGAGGTCTGCATGTCCTACCATAGAGAGCTTCGAATGGAGCCATCTTAATACTGGAATGATTGTTGTTGTTGTATGCAAACTCAATCAAAGGCAACTGGTCATCCCAACTACCCTTGAAATCAATTGCACATGCTCGCAGCATATCTTCTAGAGTTTCAATATTCCTTTCTACTCGACCATCTATCTGAGGATAGAAGACTGTACTGAGATAAACTTGGGTACCAAGACCTTTTTGGAATGCTTTCCAGAAATAATAGGTAAACTGGGTACCTCTCTATGAGACAATAGATAACAGAACACTGTGCAATTTGACCAACTCTCTGATGTAGAGTTTGGCGTAATCCTCAGCTGAATAAGAGCTATGGATTGGAAAGAAATGAGTTGATTTGGTCATTCTATCTACAATGACTAAAACTGAATCATGCTTATGACGAGTACAAGGCAAACCCATCACGAATTCCAAGTTCACTTCTTCCCACTTCTAAGTAGGAATATGGAAATCTTGTGTGGACCCACTAGGCTTCTGATGCTTTATCTTAACTTGCTGACATAAAGAGCACTATGCCACAATCTCTGCAATATATCTCTTCATCCCACTCCACTAATAGATCACAAGTTACGGTATATCTTTGTCTCCCCTGGATGAATAGAGTAGCGCGCACCATGCGCTTCTACAAGAATTCACTGCCTTAAGTCATCTACACCTGGAACACACAGATGACCCTGATAATGCAAAACACCATCTCCTCCTTGGGAGAAAACCTCTACTTTCTATTCCTTGACTAACTCTTTCAACTTGACTCGACAGGGATCTCTATCTTGTTTTTCTTTCACCTCAAAAACTAGAGATGATTCTGAACTACTCTGAACCCATACATCACCCTCCTCTATATCGACTAAGAGAATTCCTAGTCTAGAAAGATGATGGACTTCCTGAGCTAACTTTTTCTTACTATCCTCAACATGAGAAACACTACCCATAGGAAGTCTACTGAGATCTTCGACCACTACATTGGCCCTGCCCAGGTGATAAAGGCCACTCATATCGTAATATTTCAAGAGCTCTAACCACCTTCTCTGATAAATATTAAGATCTTTCTGAGAAAAGACATACTGAAGACTCTTATGATCTGTGAACACATCTACATGAACACCGTAGAAATAATGCCTCCAAATAATTAAGGCAAATACTACGGCTTCTAACACAAGATCATGAGTAGGATAATTCTTTTCATGGGGTTTAAGCTATCTGGAGGCATAGTCTATGACCTTACCATGATGCATCAGGACACAACCCAAACCTACTCTGGATGTATCACAATACACTATGAAACTATCTGAATCATCTGGAAGAGCCAAAACTGGAGCTGAGGTGAGTCGAGTTTTCAACTTTTGAAAATTCTTCTTGCAAGGATCTAACCACTGAAACTTGACTTGTTTCTGAGTCAATCTGGACATAGGGGATGAAATAAAAGAAAATCCCTCAACAAAATACCGGTAATAGCCAGGAAAACCCAAGAAACTCATGATATCTGATGGAGAGACAGGTTTGGGCTAGTTTTTTACCGCTTCGGTCTTTTAAGGATCTACTCTAATTCCATCACCTAAAATGATTGGCTAAGGAATTCGACGGACCTTAGATAAAATTTGCACTTACTAAATTTGGAGAACAACTTATGATCACTAAGAGTCAAAAGTATGATTCTGAGATGGTCTGCATGATCATGCTCACTACGGGAATAGACCAGAATATCATCTATAAAGACTATGACGAACATGTCTAAGTACTTCTTGAACACATGGTTCATCAAGTCCATGAAAGCTGCAGGGGCATTGGTAAGACCAAAGGACATGACTAGGAATTCAAAGTGACTATACCAAGTACAAAAAACTATTTTCAGGATGTCACATTCTCTAACTCTGAGCTGATGGTAGCCAGATCTGAGGTTTATCTTAGATAAATAGTTATCACCCTGAAGTTGGTCAAATAAGTCATCGATTCTGGGGAGAGGATACTTGTTCTTGACCATGACTTTATTGAGCTACAGTAATCAATATATATCTTAAGAGAACCATCTTTCTTTTGCACGAATAAGACTGGTGCACCCTACGAGGACACACTGTGTCTGATAAACCCCTTATCTAAGAGATTCTTCAACTGTTCTTTCAATTCTCTAAGATTTTCTGGTGCCTATCTGTATGGAGGAATAAATATAGGCTGAGTATCTAGAAGAAGATTAATGTCAAAGTCTATTTTCCTTTTGGGAGGAATTCGTGGAAGATCTTCAAGAAAGACATCTGAATATTTATTCACGACTGGGACTGAATCAAGGATGGGAGTTTAGAACTAGTGTCATTAACTCGAACAAGATGATAGACACATTCCTTAGATATTATTTTCCTTGCCCGAAGGTAAGAAATAAGCTAACCTATGAAAGCAGATACACTACCCTTCCATTCTAGTATAGTTTTATTAGAAAATTGGAACTGGACTATTCTGTGTCTACAGTCGACTGTGGCATAGCAGGATTAAAGCTAATCCATGCCAAGAATGACATCAAAATCAGTCATCTCTAATTTGACTAAGTCTGCTGAGGTGACTTTCTAAAATATCATAACCAAGCAGTTCATGTATACCCGTCGGGCTATGATGGTTTTACCCACTGGGGTAGAGACTAAAAAGGGCTCTACTAGAATTTTGGGACTGACTGTAAAATCAACTGTTATATAGGGAGTAACAAAAGAAAAAGAAGCTCCTGGATATAGCAAAGAGTAAATATGCAAGTGAAAGATCTGTAACGTACCAGTAACCACATCAGGATAAATTTCCTAATCTTGTCGGGACTGGAGAGCATAAATTTGATTTAGGTGTTGCCCACTAGTAGAACTGGAAGTGGCACCCTGCTGATTTGGGTGACCGGACTAAGGTGAGGAATGGTTTTGCTGACCCTGAAGACATGGCTAAGGACAGTCTCTGATTCTGTGGCCTAGCTTGCCACATTCTTAACAAATACCACTTCCAACTCAGCAAATACCCTGATAGTACTTGCCATAAGTCTGGCAAAGAGGATAGGTGCGGGCACTGTTAATACTGCCCTGACACTTAGAGCCTGGTGCTCTATCTTTATTACTATCCCTAAACTTAGGAGCTGGAGAACTAGATGAAGAAAGAGCTGGAACTGATGACTTAGGATGAAATTGAGAACGGTTTCCTCCTTCTGATTTAGGCTGAGCAAAGTTGAAACTACCTGTCTTTGTTCTCTTATTCTGCTTCTCCCTCATCTTAATCTTTTGATCTTCTATCTACTGAGCATGAGTTATAATCCTAGCTAAAGTCATGTCACTACTTAATATCGCAGACCTACACTCGTTGACCATACTATCATTCACCATAGAAACAAACTTACTCATCTTGGCCCTGCTATCTGCAACCACATGAGGAGCATATCTGGTTAATTGAGTAAACTTAAGAGAATACTTTTTCACCATTATGTTTCCCTACCCAAAGTTGATGAATTCTAACACCTTAACCTCTCTCAGCTCTAGGGGAAAGAACCTCTCTAAAAACACGATGAAAAACTCCTCCCACTCTATAGGTCCTGCATCAACTGACCACTCTAACTTTTACTACTTGTACCAAGTGTGAGAAACACCCTACAACTAATATGCAGCTAGCTCAGCACTATCAACAGCTGACACCCTCATAACGTCAGTAACCTTCTAAACCTGATCAATGAATTCCTGAGGGTCCTCATCTGACTTAGAACCGAGAAAGGATGGAGGATTCATTCGGGTAAAGTCCCGAATCCTAGCTGCAGTTGAATTAGCCATTGGGTTGGTCGAAATAACAAATGGTCGTTCATTTTGAGCAGGAACTGACTGAGCAAGAGTAGTGAATGCATCTATAAACTCGGTATGAGAAACATGTTCGACCAAAGGATCTTCGAGCTGAGGGGTCGGTTAATTCCCGTTTCTTCTTTTAAGAGGCATGTTCTGTAGAAGAAAGGGAGAAACAAATTAGTCTGAGAGATTGACTTGAGATTATGCTCACTAGCACGACATGAATACTGAAAGAAGGGAAACTATTCCTAAAATATCTCATAGCCTCTTATACATAAATATGGCGTGCAATACACCCATGCACAAGACTCTACTAGATGCGACTTTTAGACTTCCTAGGACTCTATTGAACCTTAGGATCTGATACAAAGTTTGTAACGCCTCGGATTTGGTACCCGAAATACTACACAGTGCTCATGACCCCGAAGGACCACAAGCTAACCCATGACTGATATATGCACATGTATACTGCATAATATACTGTATGATTACGGAAACATGAACTTAAAGGCCATAAGGTTCAAGACTTTAACATAACTGATAAAGATATAACATCTTAATGGGGTATGAAATACCCAAAACAAAACTGACATAACATGATAGTCTGAACATGATAGTCTGGAAAGCCTCTAATTGACTGAACTGTCTGAATGATGGGTTGATGGGCCATGTCCCCAGCTAACTCCAACTAATAAATTACCTAATAAGATAATAAATAAATTATCATATCCTCAAGAGATGAGGACTCACTACTAACTCTAACTGCTGAGGCTGGAATGCTACTGATGCTCTGGAGCTCGTGCTTCTGAACCTATGGTATAAGACACCATAACACAAATGCATCAGTACTATAAATGTACTGGTATACATGGAAGGTAGGCTGAATTCTTGGGGTTCATATGTATAAACAACACTGGCTAACTGACTAATATGAACGTGAGAATACATGCTTGAATATGTAGTAACTATATCTGAGATCGTGATAACATGAATTTACTGATAACTAACATGACTGATAATTCTATTCTGATGACTGATAAAACTGATGACATAAGTGAATGTATCTGACAGTCCTGAATCTGATGGAACTAGCTGAGTTCCATACTGTATCTGAGTTGATTGTATCTGACAGTCCCGAATGCTGTAGAACTATCTGATTCTATTACTGAGACTGAATGACTGTATCTGACAGTCCTGATTCTGTAACTAAAACTGTGGGAAGTAGTTATCTAACCGACATGCCCCTAATACGCTATTATGGCTGAGTTGGGGTCCAATTTGTAACCCCAATTGGAAGGGTGTCAATAATGTGCCACTGGTAAGGACAAGCTGCAGTGACCCTCATCTGACAGTTTCCCCAAAAGAGAATGGTGGGCCCCTTATCTGATAGTACTTATCCACCTCATCAACCCTCATCTAATAGTGTTGATGTCTCAACCTATGCTGGCTACATAGTTTTGGAACTTAAGAATGACTTCTAAGAATCACACCCTCATCTTACAGTGTGTGTTCCCATCCTTGGGTTCACTCGGTGCTAATTCCTACTCTCATCCGAATAGACACTAATCATGGATTACTGAACTGAAATGGACTAAATTAATTGAGTTTCGTTGACTGGCGGAATAGTACTGAGATTACTGTATTACTGAGCTTTCCTGAGTCACATGACTGACTGAGTTCTATTTATCATAGCTTGACTGAGGATATCATTAAAACATGACACAAACTCTTGGCACACAACTATTTTTTTTGGGTGTAGGTACCTCCAGGACTCGATGGAAGAAAACTGACAAAGCATGACTTTCTTAAGTACAGGACCAACATCAACAATACGTAATCCATTGGATAAGACATTTCATTAAACAATTGACATACATAACTTGTACATGAATGGAGATTTCATATTATCATACTAGTATGGAACTTTTCCTTCACATAGGTATTTAATCAAACATAGGGAGGGAGCATGCTATGGTTATACAATCATCAACACATCTAATAATAAAGGATACATCAATCTACTTGTGAATTGAAGGGTTTATCATGAATACCGCATAATTCCTCACATACTAGAATCAATTATTGTAATTAATAGTCTATAACATGGAATGAAACCAAACAACAACACGAACATCACTTTTCAATTCAATCAAATCATGAACATTCGTAAATATACAAATCTTTGATTTTGAAAAGATATTCTTCAGCTTCATGGGTGAAAGAGACCCATGAATCAACACATGACATACCTTAGTTCTTGATTTAGCGAAGATTGACGTAATTTGACAATTGGGAAATTGGGGGATGGCGGATGCGGAGCCATTGCTTTGCGACTTCATTTGCGACCTGGAAGTTTGGCGCGACACGCCACTATTGCATACCCCTACTGGAATTTGACAAATGCCATTTTCTCTTGTGGCGCGGCATGCCACTGACTAATATGGTGCTATTTTACGATGGAAACTTGAAATAGTCATAACTTCTTACCCGATTATCAGATTTAGGCGAATATAATATCGATGGAAAGCTTATTGACTTTCCCACATAAAATTTCTCATGAAATAAACATCATTCAATTTAGAAGCTAACACTTAACATTCTTAGAACAAAAAATTTTGTTAGGAAACTTTAGGGTATTACAGATATACCCATAATCTCCATTGAAGTGATTTATTGAAGCTTAAGTGAATGTTACTTCAAACTTGGAACTCCCACAAATCAATAATAGAAGTGAGCTAATCTTCCACTTAGAAAGTCTCTAATGTATTCTTCACTAAAAAATAATACAATATTTTCTTCTCCAAAAATATAGGCTATGAATTCAAGAGCTAAACCTAAAAATTGGGAAAGGTGGAATATGATACATGATGCTAGGGTTTGAATCTTTGTTATATCAAAATTGGGATCATCCACGTGCATTTCTAGTTTTTTCCTTGGGTTGATTTCTTCTGCTAAGCTACGATCGCACGGGTCTGGCTGCAACTGCGGTTATGCGACCACAGGTAACTTCTGCGATCGCGGTTGGATGACTTTTACTTGACTGCCGCAATCGCGGTTAGCAGACCGCGATCGTGGTACTTGAGACCTTTCTGCTCCAAGTCTCTAGCTGTACTTTTCATGCTCTCTTTTGATTATTTTCAACTTCAATCCACATCTTTTGATATCCTCAACTCTATGCTTGCAAAGAGTAGATGTTAGTGTATTTTATCACCAATATGTCTCATTTATTCGTTCAAAATAATGTAATGTGCACAAGTGTTTAGTGAGAATGAGTGGTAAAATCATCACTCATCAAGGGTCTTGATGTGTTATGGATTCATAGAACTTACGATGCTTAAACTTGAAGAATATGCATGTACTTACGACTATTTTGTTGGATTTGATGTCTTTTTGGTGTGACTTTACAGAAAACTAGGTTTTGGATGCTAAACTGAAGAAAAAGATGAAAGTTTGAGTTTTTGGCTACTTACCAAGGCATTTTGGGCGTAAGTGTTACTTACCGAGCGTAGGTGGCCTTAGTAAGTGATAGAGGGTTAAGTCCAGAGAGATTCAGGAGTTATGTAGGAAAGCCTTTCACTTACTAAGGACTATGTACAGTCCGTATGTGACTTAGTAAGTGATCACCAACTTTAATTTTTTCTGAATCATTTCAAAATTATTTCCTAGGGTTTCCATGTAACCCTACATACACTCCTATGAAGTTTTTATACCTTATTGTGTATGTTTAGTCAAGGTTTCCTATTTTATTTAGGGTTTGATTTCTAGGGTTTCTTCTAATAGATAAATACCTTTTAGACTTTTTTTTAGTAGGAAGATGCTAGAGAGGCGGAGAGAAGCCCTTTGGGGCCATCATTCAAAACATCTTTTGATTCGGCGATTGACTTGTAATCTTGGGATCTTATTATTCTTGGTTTTTTTTATTAAATTTAAGACTAGAATTTCTTCTTTCATTATTGTGAGATTGATTCTTTAATTTTGTCCGAGGATTCCATGATAGATCTCATAACTATGAGCGGTTAATTCCCTTAGCTAGGGTTGTGGGAACCTTGGCGGATTAACGAAGTAAAAGAAGTGCCAAGTCGTTCTATATAAATATTCTTGTATGTATTGAGTTTTATTCTTTCTTATTGATTTCTTACCAGAGGCAAACGTTAAGATCCTGCCTATATTCATTACTTGCTTCATAAGAGAGGTAGAGAGTAGGAAAAGAAGATCACAACAATAATTTGGAGATTAATTGTCGATCTAGACTAATCTCCATCATCCACGTATGAAGATTATCATTTATCTTATAAATTGAGACTCAAAAGGTGATAATTAACTTGGATTTAGGATAAGGGTCAATAAAGCGACACCCTGAGACTCAAAGGGTAAAGGGTGAACACTGTCAATGAGTGCACAAGATAGTTGATGGTACATAACTTATTAGATTCTGTGTGCAAGGTATTGGAATAGTTCGATAGTGCACGATAAGTCTACAGAGTTAGAATCCAGAGGGAACTCAAGCCTAGTGTCCATCTTAGATTGTTTATAGCCAAAAACATCAAATTCTTGTTACTTTACTATAAATTCCCCCTTTATAATTTTCCGCACTGCCTGGGGATTTCACCAAGTTTAAGCAAGATATCTGGCGTATACTATGTGGGATCGATCCCAACCTAGGTTTTTTAGTATAGTTTGATAAGGACTGCTTTATCCTTCTAAGAAGGGGTAGTTTGGGCGTTATCAGGTCCAAATCAAATAAAAAATCAATTTTAAGCTTTACCGGCAAAATTCCCAAAAATTCTTTTTGAAATCAAGAATCTGATGTCATTCTGAAAATGAAATTGATAGAAAACTAATAATTATAAGATTATAAACTTATACAAGTGAAAACAAACTAAAAACGGGGTCTGAATCAAACAAATATAGGTTTTAAGTCTTCCAGGCCAAAATTTCTATTTTTTCACTTTAATCCGTGTTAAAACAAGAATTAGATGATAAAATTGGAGTAAAGTAGTTGAAACAGATGTTTAGAAGCTTACCCAAGCTTGGAAATGGAAGAAATTGCTCAAAAGTGTGAAACCCTAATCTCCAAGTCTCAAAAATGTCAAAAAACGATAAAACATGGGTATATATAGGGTCTAAGTCTTTGCAGATCCCTCGAGATTCATCCGAAATACCGTGAATGCAAATGAACTATGCTAAACTATCCAATTAAATGCTACAGATTCAATGGTGATATCAAATTTTCAAAAGAATATCGTTTTCACAAAGTTAACCCCTAAAACTCGATTTCACAACTTTTCAAACTGAGGGTCGAAATGAGATTTAAAAGCCATGAAACCACACCAACCATGTAACCACCCTAAAATCAATGTTTTGGATCTGCTAGTGCAGTCTATTTTTTCATCCGACACACAGAGCAAAAGATGTTGACTAAAGTCAACTATAGGTTCTCGAAGCCACCTACAACCACAATATCACATAATTCATGCTAAAATGCACCGGGAACCATGCCAATCATCCTCATACCCCATAAATATCATAAAGCAACCACATAGAGTGGTAAAATGATCAAATCACACAGAAATGCATTTTTCACATAATTCATTAAAAATTCAAATCATTACACATAATCTAGGAATTAGGAGTTAATCGGAGAACTAAATGGTGAATTAATTAAAAACTTATGAGAATAATGATGATAAAATTCTCCCAATAATGTCCTAAGATAATCCTAAGACCAAATATTATTTCCTACACTAATATAAAGATCTCAACTCCCTAATGTTGCCCAATACTTAGAAAAATATGCTGGAAAAATAAAGTACAAAAATTATATACTACCATGGTTTTCCTCATCCCTATTGCGAGGGCCCCTGGGCGTGATTATGTGATCCTACTAACATGAAAATCATGATCGTAGTGTCCTAGCCATGTGGTGCCAATGAACAAAATTACCCATTCCCCTAGCCTTCTTCATCGCAGTCATGAGCCCCCTGCCTCGCATGCTCAATGTATAAGATTATAGTCCTTCGTGATCGCGATGGTTCTGATTGCAATATCCATGAAAGACCTAGGCTTACACCAGGTGCTGATGTACAATAACATTGCCAAGTTGTAAATTTTCTACTCAATCCCTCAAGATTCATTTGAAATCCAGTGAATGCAAATGAACTATGTTATCCTACCAAATTCAACATTCCAGACTCAATGACAATATAAAAATTCCATCCAAGGTTATTTTGATAAAAGTAGGCCCCACATAAAGGTTTTATTTTAGCCAAAATCCACCAAGTACCTCAAAATAAGTCTTGTATCCTCGGGACTCTGTAACAACCCAAAATGTCATTACTTGTAAAAACACCTCAAAAATATTTTTTCAACGACTACATTGCTCTTAATGGACGTATGGGAATTTATTTAAGGGCAAAATTCAGAAATAGCATACTTATCCTCTTAATTATGAGTTTCATAGAAACAGTTTCATAATTACATAATAGAGCAAGTTGTATTTTGTATTTTTGCAAACTGTTGCTACAAAAATACAAATACATATGATTTTTACTGCCCTTATGATCCATTTGTATTTTGTATTTTTGCAAACTGTTGATACAAAAATACAAATACTTATGCTACAAAATATAATTTGATAAAAGTGTTGCTATTTTTTATAATTTAATACTTAAGTATGCTACTTTATGTATTTTTTCCTTTATTTAATGAGGAAACATGGGCCCAATGTAATTTGGCCAAGAATCAAAGAAAACGGTTGGGCCAACTTGCTGTAGCAGTAAGTTAACTGCTGGAGTGGTAAATCACCACTACAATGCTAATTCGACACTAGCCAGCCCAAGGTAAATATTAAAACCCTATGATTTTTCTTACCCTAGGTAATTATTTTACCCCCCCACCCCCCCACCCCAAAAAAAAAAAAGCATCCTGAACAAACATTGTCTTAATAGTTATCAGATTCCAAAGGCCTATAAGAGACAATTTCAAGGCACACCTTGTGGGAACCCAACATAGGGAGATGCTTGGCAATTAAAGGATAACACTTTTCTCTTACTAACAACATGTTTTATTTATAAGGTGGGTTATGGTTCTTATTGTAGGTGCTATACTTGGGTTTGATTCGTATGACTCTCATACATTAGGCCCCCTGGCAAAGTGCTTGGAAGGATGAAAATATTAAAAATCCAATTAGGCCATAATAATATGGTTAATCATTGTTGTGCCCCATTAGTTTTATATTCGTTGGGTGGAATGGGTTGAATCTTTTGAGAATCTGGACTAAATAATTGAATATTGTGGTTTATATATATGTGGTGAGTTATGTACGGTAAAAGAGGAGTATGTAGTGAGCTAGGGTTGATAGAGGGTATTTGTTATATTCTAGATCATTATGTCTTGCATTGATGGGGGATTAGTGGTAGAGTAGGCAAGTTTGATAAGAGTCAGAGAGTAATCAAGGTGAGGTTAGTAAGGTTAAGTATGAGATTTCTGATAGAATAATTTAAGAGAGGAATTGAGAGCGGGGTCAGAGACACGAGTGTAGGTTTGAGGTAGAGAGAGAGTTAGTAGAGGCATATGTGTATAATCATCATGATCTTATTAAAAGTTCAGTGTACACGAGTACGTAAATGTATATAATTAGGGATAAGTACCAAAATAAGATTGAAGTCTCTATTATTGCACGTGAACCACTAATTAAGATTCTTTCAAACAGTGCTAATGATTATTTTCTGTTTTGCATATTCATACATGCTGATGTTTTTAAGTTGAGGAGGAGGAGGATAATGATTATATACAACTCGTAATGTGCATGAAGTTAGAAATGATGGTGATGTTGATAAAATGATGTTGATGTTGATGAGAATGAGAATAGAAAGAGATGATGCACACATCTTGCATACATGCATTCATTCATATGTACAACGTATATTGTTGTTGGTTTCTTAAGTGGACCGACATATTGGTAGTGTTGATAGAGTACGATAGCAAACCATGAACACAAGGTACGCTCTAGTTTAAGTATTAATGTTTATTGCCTGAAGTTCATAGTTAAATACGTAGGATATAATGTACCATATCTCCCTCAGGGGCTTGTCATTGTCATAAGTGTCTTAACGGTTGTAAATCCCACAGTGCATTACATTAGTCGATACTGAGGAGGTTCTATCCAATCATGGTTTACTTTAGTCTAAATTTTGTAAAGTTTGTAAGAAGGTTTAGAGTGGTCTAGGAATTGCAGAAACCAGAGCAATGACCGAGGGAAGTTTAAATAAAAGGTAAGTTAGAGTTGATTATCAATGGACAAAGATAAATAAAAATGTTAAATGACTGGTAGGTCATAGAGATACTAAAAGTATGGTGCTAATAACTTAATCATTGGGGATTAGAAAATTGAAACTTTAGTCGATGTTATGATTTCTTACTATTTACTATTAATGTTCTTTATTTCTAGCCCTGGTCGGCCGATGATGCCTACCAGTACGTATAGTTGTACTGATGCTACACTTACTATATCTCCAATTGGGGATATAGCCATGGTGTAGGTCAGTTGGGATTTTTGTTAGCTATGATGATGATCATCTACAATACCTCTTGCCCTCCCTATTCTATATGCATGTTGTGCTATGGACTTACCGGTTCCTTGTCTAGTGCTCTTGTACCTGTTTAGGCTAGTTTTTGGGGATTCATTGTTGATTATTTTCCTTATTAGTTTAACTTATCAAATATATTAAACCAGAGTTATATATATATATATGAGCTAACTGAATTATGTTGTTGAAAAATAAATTGTTTAACTTTCACATTAAATGAATAGTTGGGTAGTAACGGTTCTCCTATCTAGGGTAGGTGTGAGGTAGGTTCCCACAGAATCCATGGGTTGTGTCGTGAAAGACCTAAACTGAGGGTTTTTAGCCTAAAATCAACATTATGAAGCTAATAAGACTAACAAAATCGGCATCCGAGGCCTTTTAACAAAAGTATTGGCCTGAGACCTTGTTTGAATAACGAAAACTCAAAAATAAGAAAATGACTTTAAAAACCAAATGAACTCCCCTGTAATCGAACTGTCAGTCCCAGTAATTCATAAATGACTTGGGGAAAGGCTCTAAATACACAAAACGCACAAAAATACAAAAATGAGCTAGAGGGTCATTACACACATAGTCTGAAGAGACGCCCTATGTGATGTAAGTATTTGCAAACTCTTAGAAAATCTGGAGATGATCATGTGATTAGCCTACGAATTTCCACTTTAGTGCAATAATCGAACCATATTCTTCTTTAGCTCCCATATTACAGTAATGTTAGGCTTCATAATGCTAGATTTAAGATTTCCTACAAGTGGGACTGCCACTTTGCGCACTACCAATAGGATTGTTGTTACGGTTTCTACCACTAATAGAGGGTCATCATCCATTAATATGGATGATTGGTTGTTGCGTGCTTCTAATAAATATTTCTACCTCAACCTTTGATTGAAAAACCACTCAAGTTCTAGATAGAATAGAGTTAGGCTCTCACCAGTCTCAGTAAGGTCTAGTAAATATCAGAACTTTGCATACACTAAGCTTAAGAATACTTTAAGTACCCGACAATGGCACCAAAAGCTTGTTCGTCCTCCCAGCACACAAAAGTGTACGTGATCATAGGTAATAAATGATTCTTCAATAATCAGGTTTCTCGATCGTACAAAGGCTAAGTTTCTGACAAGCAAGTGATTTCACAACTATTATTATGAGAATAAATGTTATCTAATCCATTATAAAGTTGGTTGTCATTGTTTAATCTATTAATTATGGTAAGTAATACAAGTATATAGCAATTATCATATAAGTTGTTCATAGAGTTATTAAAGCCTAGGACTATGGCATTTTCATAATTCTATCATATTATTTTCTATTGTTAAAAATGATTAACATATCTACCAATTTGATAAGTCATAGGGTTTATAATATTGTCATGGTCAATAATTTTGAGCGTCTAACCACCTACTAAGATTGGCCTCACACCCACATTATTGAACGAGGATGTGGTAAAACACTTCTAATGGATTTATATATCCTTTTGTATTTGGCCAAGTAGAGAAAACTAGGTATGTCTCGATCCGAGCCATTAATTCATCTATAGACGCGCCTTACTCCAGTCAACTCATGTTCTATTTTATCATTTCTCGAGTTTCACTTAGAATTATCTGTTTATATCTTATGGGTTGCAAAGCCACAAAATAGTAAGCATGGGATTGAAAAAACAAGACATGTATGGTAGAATGTGCAATAGAAAACAATAAGCAAATTATGATGTCCATACAATGGTCGTAACCCTAGAATAAGGGAATTTATCAACTCATAATCCCATTACATAAGATAAACTCATAAACAACAAAGAAAGTAATTTAAGAGTTTAAGAAATAACCCTAGATGTGCATTTCAAAGGTACTATACTAATAAAATATCAATTATATTTTTGAAAATTTTTCTCTAGATGCCCCCAAAATCCTAATATATTTTTCTACTAGAATCTGCCACTGATGGTTATGCTGGCCACTGTTTAACCATTAATGACAATGGTTGACCAGCCCCTTATAGCCGTACCACCTAAATTACCCTTACTAGATACTACCATGCCATGAAATGTACTAGATTATTCAAAAATACTGAAACTTGCTGGCTTAATTACTATGCCAGTATGCCTTAAAAGAGATTTGCCTATGATCACAACTAATTATTACGATGTTACATGGAGAATCATTCAAAAAATGGTGTGTCTTATCAAACAAGGTATTTGATATATGACTCAAGGTATACAACTGAAGAAGAAGCTGCAAAGGAAATAGGTTGGATCTCATTCCCCAACTTGTTACAAACCTTTTTTGTGAAGGAAACTTTATCCTCATTAGCTTTCACTGAAGGACTTCTATAAATTTATACATGGCAACAATTAAGAAAATCATACCTAACTGTGCCAAAGTTAAGGTTTTAGTAGACTTAATGGCTAATCTCCAAGACCATGTTAGGATGGAAATAAAGAGTGAAGATACAAGTGCAATTAGGATTTTCAAGGTGGACATCCAATTTTATTATCTTCCTAAATATTGAAATGACTATAAACTATAGGGGCATAATATGTATGAGTGTAGAGTTATTCACCCTAAATAGGCAGTAATATAGACGACAATAAGAAAGAACCAACTGTAAATGTTTGGTTTGAGAAAAATAAGAAAAATGGGTAAGTAAAAGGGGAAAGCCACAACAACAAAAACCTACTAGTTTCTTTCCTAGATAATTAACAAGTTAGAGGATTGTCAGGAATCATAAAGAATGAAATAAAGTTGCAAGTAGGAAAGGAAAGACAAAATCTAATTAGAGTTCATAGGTTTCGAATAATTCAAATGATACTATTGGGTCAGAAAATTAGTTTAAAGCTTTGGAGATTATTCATGATGAGGATAGACTGAACGATGGAGTTGTCAAAGGTGAAATTAATGAGCAGTACAGACAAGGGTGAAATGACCAACTATTAGCCTAATATTAATAAGAAACAAATGAGTGACCTTTAAATAAATTCCCGTTAAAGAAGATGTTGATGTTCCCAAAGGAGATAATAATTGTATCAAGGGTGAACATAATTATCAATAATTACCTGTAAGGATTCATAGGCAAAATATTCAACGTGTTGGTTTGTAGAAAGTAATAAAGTCCAAGAATAATAAGATGCAGAAGAAGCAGTGTGTGGAGAAATCTTATGTAGAAACCAATAATGATGCAGTTACAAAATAGAATATAGAATCTATACAAATAAAAAACTAGGTGGAGACAGCTTTCCAAATTTCTAAAGCTACTAGTAAATATTCTGAAAGAGGCCTAGGTAAGTATGTTGATATAGAATCTCCTAAAAGTGGTTGGAAGGAAAGAAAAAAGGCTCCAAAAGATCTAGGGGAGGATATCGAAGATGGAGAGGAGTTATAAACACCTACAGAGTGTAGTGATGAGGTTGAATTAGAGGACATAGTTATAGAAAATAATGAGAACATAGGGAAACAACTTAATATAGTTGCTGATAGTGTTTAGGAAAATGCTATAAGGCAAGAGATAGTTAACTCAACATAAAAAGAAGGGGTTGACAGGGCATTAGTGTTTAGTGCAAATAATCATCCACTAGCTTCATGCTCAAATACATCTCTCTTCAGTAAATTATAGGACATTGTATCTCACCAGGGGATGGAAAATTCTTGGTATGCAAACAAGGAAAATATACCACTAATAAAGGATAAGGAGGAGCAAGATAGTAAATCTAACTTGGAACACATTTCTAGAGAAGCTAATATTTCAAATATTATAGCTAGAAGATCGAATGTAAAGAGTGGTGAGGTTACACAACCATCAAGAGTGTGACATAGAAGGGGAGCTAAACCATAACTTAAATGTTGTTGAAAAGTCTCATGTGGAGCATAAAGTTAGTCAACGCGGAACAAGCTTTCCATGGGGTTCAAATGCAATAAAGAAATCATTAATTTTGTTTAGTCACATAAACTGAACCTTTCTAAGATTTTAGACTCAATAAAAAGTACAAAAGAAGGTTCGGGTTCGGGATGGAGTCTACTAATTTAAATCAAAGTGGAAGGATTTGAATCTTTGTTAATGAGAGGGCATCAGTAGAAATTATCTTAGACTCTCATCATCAGATTTCTATGAAGACGGGATGACAAGATAATGATAAAATCATTTTACTACTGTAGTTTATGCTAAGTATTTAAAATTGGAGAGGCTACAACTATGGGATTAAATTTATGGTCTTTCTAATAATATAAATTTACCATGGCTTGTACGTGGTGACTTCAATTGAATTATGAATGAAGAGTAAAATTGGGAGGACTGCCAGTATATCCTTCTGAGTATGAGGACTTTTCTTTTTGCCTACACTCTTGTGAGTTAGGAGAGATTAACTATAAATGTAGCCTTATTAACTAGTGGAATAGTAGAACTGATGATCAATGCACCTTTAAAAGGCTACATCGAATGGTAGTAGTCAAATTATTTAGGAAAGTTATAGATTTTTGGAAGTTGAGTATTTAGCTAAAATAACATCTTATCATGCACCATTACTGTTGTCATAAGGCGAACAACACTTTTAAGTCCACAACCTTTAAAGTTTTTGACATTTTAGATAGAACATGGGAGTTTTCTTGATATTTTCAAAGAACACTAGGTGACAGGTGATGAACCATATGTTTTTATAAGGTGGAAAGAGAAAATGAAAAGAACAAAAAGTTCTTTATCTAAGTAGAGGAAAAATGTTTTATTGACGTATTCAAGCAACTGGCTATTAGAAAGAAGGTAGATAGAATCAAGAAGGATTCATTTAAGAATTCGTTATAGTAAAAAATAAATTCATTTTTTAAAGGGCATAAGCTAAACTAAAATAATACCTACACTATGTAGAAGAGTACAGAAATAAAAAATTGGTATCAATTGGTTCACTGAAAGTGATAGAAATACTAGGTTTTTCTATAACCTAGTGAATGGTAGAATAAAAAGACAACATCAATAGAATTCAAAAAATGAATGGTGGGTGGCCTGAGCATAGTGAAGAAGTAGTGTAGGTAATTAATTTTAATGATAATAAGTTCTAATCTAAAATGCCCTATCATATTATTCCTTCCTTCTTCATGTTTTAGTGATGATAGATTAATAGAGCAATGATAAGTTGATTTGCAATCCCAGTTTGGAGGAAATCAAAAGTGTGAGATTTTTATTAAATGGGGAGAATAGTAGTTGTCCTAATGGCATTAGTAGTTGCTTTTATCAATCCAGTTGGGATATCATTTGAAAGGACGTGTTGCAGGTGGTTAAGGCTTTCATTGAGGATCAAACTATTTCTAAGTCCATCACTCATACTCTTTTGGTTTTAATTCCTAAAAATGAGAGAGTCCAAACTTTCTCAGACCTTACACCTATTAGTTTAACTTTTTGAACAAGGTAATATCAAGAGTCATTCATGATAGATTGGAGAAACTATTGCCTAGTTTGATATCTCTAAATCAATCAAGTTTTTGTGAAGGGAAATGTTATCATAGAGAATGTTCTACTATCTTAGAAGATTACAGTTGATGTCAAGATAAGAGGCAAATGTGATTATTAACCTTGACATGGACAACTATTATGATAGGGTGTCCTGGAATTTTCTTATTAGAATACAAAGAAGATGGGGTTCAAATGAATATTTGAAGATATGATATGGAGAATTGTTGCAAATAATTGACACTCTGTTCTTTTTAATGGATAAGCACATGGTTCTTTCACTCTAATAGAAGGGTAAAGCAGGGATCCTTTTATCTCTAGCTTTATTTATTCTTAGTGTTGACATTCTATCTAGAGCTTTGAATGCTCTATTTGATTATGGTGATTTCAAAGGGTTTGGCCTGCCTAAGTTGAGTTCTAGTTTAAACCACCAAGCATACACAAATGATACTGTCATATTTGTATCTATTGACAAAACATCTTTGGAGCTAACAATGAATTATTGGAGGAATATGACAAGCAATCTAGATAAATAATCATCAAAGATAAGATTTCCCTTTTTTATAGGAACAATTCCAATAATCTTATTCAACAAATAAAGAAGGTGACAGGTTTTAATAAAGGTATTTTTTACTGCTCTGGATTAATCAAGAAGATAAAGAATAAAATTTAAGACTGGTAGGGGAAGAATCTTTTTGTTAAGGGGAAACAATACGATTAATAGCATTCTATAGAATATATGTAACCACCCAAAACATTGTTATGTCAAAAAATATTCCAAAAAAAATTTAGCAACAAAGAAAATCTTTTTTGAACTTGATACAGATTATTCGTGGGGAAAATTAGGGCCCAATATAATTTGGCTAAAAGATTATAAGAAATAGGTCAGTTTGCTACCCATCGCAATAATAATAAATCAGCCACTGCAATGGTAACTCAATCGCTACGGTGGTATTCGAGCAGTAGCCAGCCCCTATTTAATTTAAAACTCTTCATTTTATTTAGCCTCCTTAGGTTGTCCCTTTCCTCCAAAAATACCTAGAGCAAACCTAACACCTAGAATAATAAGGTTTCAAAGGCTACAATTTATGAGATCGATATCGAGGCATATCGGATGTGATTTTGAAGTGGGAAGAGGCCATGTGCATATAGGACAACTCTTCACTCTCCATAGCAGAGTAATTCAACTACGAGGTAGGTTATGGTTAATTATAGTAGATTTGAGATAAATGCACGTATGGTAATAAGAATGTCAGGAGTTTTCATGTCTTAGGCTTTCGGAATAGAGTTTGGGTGGAATGATGATAATTGATTTAGGCTTTAATATGTATTTTATTTGTTATTATATTGAGTAGGTGTGAATTTTCATGGATTAAAGGTATAGTTATATGAATTAAAGTTATTTGGAGGACTAAATGAAATTTTAAAGGGTTATTATGAGGGTAAAGGTGATCGACAAATGGAAGGAATATAAGAATGGGCTCAAGGTAGGTTGCTTGTAGGACCCTAAAGGCTCAGTGGAGTTGTTTGGATATTGGGAAAAAAGTGTAAGTGGAAGAAAGAGTATAGTGGGTAGATTTAGTAGAGTCTAGAGTGTAGACGTAAGAACACACTTAAGTAGACATGAATGATTGAATTACAACCTATGAATTATGGCTGAATAAATATAAGAAAACTAGATAAGGACTTAGTATTTGGGATTAATAGATAGGTAAGGCATGAGCAATACCTAAGAGTATGAGTATCCATCCGTAAGGAAGAGTTGCTAGTGCCATCTAAGTGAGGCCTTTTATTAGTTCGAAATTATGCCTATAGCAATCCTAGTCATGTGAAAGTGTAAGATAAAGTATTAGAATAACCTTTGATATTGTATGAATTGTTATTGTAGCAAGATGACCTGGTTGACTCTATGATTACATGTAAATTAAGTGTTTGTAATTATTATCGAGCACTACTTGTTGTTATTTGACTGCATTGCATTTTTGTTGTTGTTAATGGTGGATATTATATTGTTATGGAAATTAATTAAATGATGATGTTGAGATCACAATGATAATGAGTTGATGATGTGATTAGATTGATGATGATATTATTCTGATAATGATGTTGAGATGATGGCATGATGTTGATGAGGTGAAGATGATGTAATGTTGATTAGAGTGATGAGATTCTACGTGCATATTGTATACATCCATTCTACATACTTTACATAGTGCTTATATGTGTATGTTGCAGTGATCTTAATCTTGTAGACCTGCTTAACAGAAGTGACTTATTATGTTCATGTATATCTATGCAAAGGAAAAGTGGCATTTATATTTAGATATAATTCAAGTAATAAAGTGATAGTGAATTGGGCTATTCGATTTAGAACCTTTACGAGGTTAAAATAGTAAAGTCTGTGGAATTACAAAATTAGTAGAAGTAGTATCATAATATTAGGGTAGTGGGATAAGGTTAGAAATGGCTTAGGAAGCACAAATAAGGATGAGTTTGTCAAAGGTTAACGATATACAAAAATGTTAAATGATAGATAAGTCAAAGAGATGATAAGTGCAATATATCAATCATTGTATGTTAAAGGGTTCAATAACCAAAAATTTACTTGATGTCATGATTTCTTTTTTATTTACTGTTATTGTTATCTATTTCTAAACCTGGTTGGATGAAGATACCTACCAGTACGTGTGGTTGTATTGATGCTACACTTACAATACTTCCCTTTTTGGGGTATATCCATGTTGCAAGTTAGTTGAAGTTTCAATAGAATTGATGGTGATCACTCTCCAATAACTCTTGTCCTTTCACTCTTACATGAAAGGTGTGCCTTGGATTTTTCTATTCCTTTTCTAGTGCTCTGGTACTAGTTTAGATTAGGTTCTTGGAATCGTTTCTTATTATTTTCAGTATTATTTTTACTTCTCAGATGTATTGAACAAAGATTGATTTATGATTTAAGGATTCTCCTTGTTCGTACATGAGTTTTATTTAACTGTTGCATCATACTAATGCAATTAGTATATGTCTGATAAAAGTTTTGTTAAGTATATATATATATGCTTGAGGCTATTTTAAATGTTTTCCATATTAATTAAATTGTTAGATAGTAAGGTGTAACACCCCGTAAAT
This sequence comes from Capsicum pubescens, assembly GCA_030864215.1. Lineage (NCBI taxonomy): Eukaryota > Viridiplantae > Streptophyta > Magnoliopsida > Solanales > Solanaceae > Capsicum > Capsicum pubescens. The sequence continues at coordinate 229,650,548 of CM061540.1, read as the reverse complement.
TTTTTCATACACTTATCGCGATTATATGGAGTCCTAAAGGCTTGCGTATGGGTTAAATTAAGTTTATGGTGTTCGAAAGTATCCCGTCAATAGTTGTATGTGTAGGTATTCGAATAAGCTTTCCAACGATATAAAGTTTGCCCAAAACAGAGGAGTATTTCATATAAGCGAGCACATTCGAAATTTCAAAACGGTGGCCGGGAAGCCTTGAACAGTAAATCTGCAGGAAAATTACTGCAGCTAGGTAATTTTTTTTGGATCAACTTTAGACGACCATAACTCCTTGTACAAAAAGAACTGTGTGAGCTGCTATATATCGACAAAAATCTCCGAGAGTATTCTTTCCGATGAAATTGGTTTCATCCAAATCCAATGTCTGAGTAAGGAGCTATACCCGTTTTACTACAGCCTACCAAAAAAAAAAACAGAATTTTGGGACAGATTTTTGGGTCAACTTTAAACGACCATAACTCCTTGTACAGGAAGAACTGGGTGGTATACTTTATATGAAAATGAAATCCCTTTGAATTATATTTCCAATGCAATTGGTTTCACCCAAATCCGATACCGGAGCAAAGAGTTATGATCGATTTACTTCAGCCTGCCAAAACTGTCTACTGGGGACAGATTCGGATTTATTTAAATTTTTAGGGCAAAATGGTCATTTTCTATTACCTCTTGGACGAAAAATTGGTCTTTATAAACATACACTTAGCCTCATATATATCATATATCATCCAATTATTAAGAGAAGGTGAAACCCTAGCCTAATTTCAACTTCAAATATTTTGTGATTCAACCGTAGAAAATTCGAATTGGTTCTGTAGTTGTGTTCACCATCTCGAAAGCTTCGAGAAGCACCCCATGGTTATGTAAGGAGGATTCTAAATACAAGAGTTCATTATTAAGGTATGAATATTGTTTATTCTTGATTCTTATCCATGAATAAGTATTGATAAGGGATTATGAGTATTGTCTTGATGTTGGAAAATAACTAGAAACATAGTTATGAATTGTTTTGTATAAATTGTTAGTAGTAAATTATGGAAGTTGTTGTATTGGATTATGGAGGATGAATTGTGGTGATATATCATTATATTAGTGGTTATGTATGCCTAGTGATCATGTTGGTATTGAATGGTGATTAAGAGGGGAAATAAAGGCTAAGAGTGATGTTGAGGGATATTGCATGAAAATGCATGATATGTGAATGTAATAAGAGTATAAGAGGATGTATGCAGCACTTTTATTGATGAGTTAAAGGATTACTTCCTAGACATTATTTGGTGAAGTTAATACCTAAATGGTAAGGTTTGGTTGCTAATACTAGTTTGCCACAAATGACTTATTGTAGATAAGTGTTCGAAGAGTACGGGAAGTCAAGTTGGACTTGTATTGAAGTGGTTATATCAAGGTATGTAAGACATACTCTATCTAATCTTTGGCATGAATAATGACCCATGGCACTCTCAAGTAAGCTTCCAACATTGTCCTACGACACATGACACATAATAACATCATATGATCTTCGACACTACCAATTGAACTTGTTTTCACTTTTAAGATGTCCGGCTAGTCAAAAAAATGTCCATATACTATTGTTGACTCCGAAATGGTTTAATGAGATATCCATGATTCTCTACTTCATTTTCATGATATTGATTACCTATTTACATGTTTTTCCTATTGAGGTATCATGGTTTCAAGTTCCATAAGGTGTGACCACAAAGTAACCAATCTCAAAGATTAATTGAAGTAAGAAATGGAATGTCTTTATTTTAAATTGTTGATATGATGTATTGTATTAGTACCACTGATCAGTTGGCCATTGTATTATAAAGATTATGTATATATGCTATTCCAGGGGTGGTCCCTGATGTATTGTATTAGTACCACTGATCAGTTGGTCATTGTATGACATATGTTATGTATTGATAAGGAATACGGGAAGTAATGATATGAAAGTAATGTGCAGGTATCCCATCAACTCTTTTAAGTATGGTCTACTCATATTGTTTATTTACTGGTATCTGGGTTCTGTTGATCTTTTGTATCTCATCTTGATACTCACTTCCTTACATACTCAGTACATATTTCCGTACTGACGTCCCTCACGGGGGACCTGTATTCATGCCTGCAGGAACAGGTACTTCAGGTCGTACACCTCCGCAGTAAGAGCCAGGACATTCTGTTGGTAGTGGTGAGCTCCAGTTATTTCGGGGCATCCCAAGTCGTTTCTATATGTATTTTTGGTATTTGTATAAAAGTCTTTTGTGGGCGGGAGTTTGTCCCGACCCTAACTCAGTTGTGTATCTATGTAGAGGCTTTTGTAGACATATTGTACAGCCATAGGAGTGTTTGGTTGATAGACGTGATGACTCTGACGGCCAATTACTGTTTATATATATATATGCGTGTCTGCTGGGCTGATACAGGTACTGTTTTCTTCTATTTACAACGAAGTGCTGCCCAAATTTCTAATTTTCATAAGTAATGTAAATGTGAAAGTATAGGTTATGAACGGGTTCTCCCGGGCCTCCTCGGCTACGGGTGCCAGTCCGCTCCAATGGGATTTGGGGCGTGACAGAAGTGGTATCAGAGAAGTTCATCCTAGTGAGTCTACAAAGCTGTGTCTACGTAGAATCTCGTTTATCGGTGTGTTGTGCACCACATCTATAAACAGGAGGCTATTGGACATTTAGGGATTGTTTCCATTCTCCATTTCTTAGATCGTGCAATAAAGCCCATATTAGAGATAAAGTCATAATCGATCGCTTAATCCAATTGTTTTTTTTTATTTATTATAGTAACGATGCCGGTTACAAAGAGAAAGAATAAGTGGAAGCGAGTAGATGTAGTGGCCGGAGAAGGTACTAGTAAGTCACCACCAACACAAGCTGAACAAAGTGAGTCTCAAGCTGATCATATATCAGGAGCTTCTTCTACTCCGAAAGGGCCATCTATTAATGCTGTTGATCGAGATTTGAGGGATGTAGTACAACTTCTGACGCGTATAGTTGCCGGTCAAGTTCAAGGGCAAGCTATTCCTACCACGGGTTCTAGTGGTACGGATAGAGCAGCTAGCCTTCGGACACAGGATTTTCTGAAACTGGATCCTCCTACTTTTACCGGATCAGATATTAACGAAGACCCGCAGGACTTTTTCGATCAAACCCAAAGGGCTCTAGATGTTATGCACATATCCGGTAAAGAGATGGTTGAGCTAGCAGCATATAGACTGAAAGGAGAGGCTATATTGTGGTACGAGGAATGGAAATGATCTAGGGGTATTGATGCACCTCCAACTACGTGGGGAGAGTTCAAAGATGCATTTATTGATCATTATCTTCCATTTGAGACTCGTCAGGCCCGTGCAGGTCAATTCTTAAATCTTTGTCAGGGTAATATGAGTGTAAGAGAGTATAGTATTCGATTTAACTCCTTGTCTTGATATGCTTCTAATGTGGTAGCTACTATGGATGACAGAGTTCATCACTATGTGGATAGATTGGAACCATACTTGGTTAGAGATTATACCATTGCTGCTTTGAACAAGGACATGGATATAGCGAGGATACAAGCTTTCGCTCAGAAAATGGAAGATCAGAGGCAAAGAAGAAGAACCCAGGAATCAGAAAAAGGATATTCTAAGCGGGCCAGAGCTATAGGGCAGTTTATGGCATCTCAGTGAGGTTTTAGGCCTTCGTTCTCTCATAGATTGCCTAGCCCGTTATCTTCTTATCCTACAATTAGTGCTCCACCGCAATTTCAAAGGTTCAGAGGTAATCAGTTCGGGCAAAGCAGTGAAAATCAGAGTTCGCGAACAGTGGGGTATTAAGGGCAAGGGAGTATGAGTCAATTGAGACCTCCACGACACCCTTGCCCCATATGTAGAAGATTTTACTTTGGCGAATGTCGGCTTGGAACGAACAATTGCTTTTGGTGCGGTAAGCCGGGGCATATGGCTAGAGATTGCCCACGCAGGACCATAGGTGGTATAACACGACCTACCGGATCAGCTGTTGCGTCATCATCGGTGCCTCCTTTGAGTAGGGGTACACAACCTATGGGTCACGGTAGAGGTGATAGAGGAGCAACTAGTTCTAGCAGAGCTCAGAACCGTGTGTATGCCCTAGCAGATCGACAGAATTTAGAGACTTCTCCAGACGTGGTTACAGGTACGTTGTCCATCTTTGCATTTGATGTGTATGCCTTAATTGATCCTGGTTCTACATTATCGTATGCTACTCCTTTGGTTGCGGGAAGGTTCGGAAGAACACCCGAATTATTATCCAAGCCATTTGAAGTATCAACGCTAGTGGGGGAATCTCTTATAGCTAGGAATGTTTATCAAAATTGTGTTGTGAATATTTGTGGTCGTGATACGATGGCCGATCTTGTTGAGTTAGAAATGGTAGATTTTTATGTTATTATGGGCATGGATTGGTTAGCGTCTTGTTATGCTACAGTAGATTGCCGTTCTAAGAAGCTATATTTCCATTTCCCAAATGAGGCAGTCCTTGAATGGAAGGGTAATGTTGGCGCGCCGAGAGGTAGATTTATTTCTTACTTTAAGGCAAGAAAAATAATTTCCAAGGGGTACATATACCATTTGGTTAGAGTAAGGGATACAGAGGCAGAGCCGCCAACTTTTCAGACCGTTCCGGTTGTGAATGAATTTCCTGATGTATTTCCTGAAGAACTACCAGGTTTACCTCCTGAACGAGAAGTGGAGTTTGGTATTGATATGTTGCCAGACACACAACCAATCTCAATTCCTCCTTATAGAATGGCACCAGAAGAGTTGCGAGAATTGAAAGAGTAACTGAAAGACTTGCTAGAGAAGGGATTCATCAGGCCTAGTATGTCCCCTTGGGGAGCACCAATATTGTTTTTGCGTAAGAAAGATGGTTCGCTGAGGATGTGTATTGACTATCGGCAATTGAATAAGGTGACTATCAAGAATAAATACCCTCTTCCCCGAATTGATGATTTATTTGACCAGTTGCAGGGTGCCCAGTGTTTTTCCAAGATTGACTTGAGATCAGGCTATCATCAAGTGAGAGTCAAGGATAAATATATACCCAAGACAACTTTCCGAACACGGTATGGTCATTATGAATTCCTGGTTATGTCATTCGGGCTGACAAATGCACCCGCAGTTTGTATGGATCTGATGAATAGGCTGTTTAAGCTGTTTCTAGATGTGTTCGTGATAGTTTTCATAGATGATATTCTGGTCTACTCTAGATCAGAAGAGGATCATGTTAATCACTTAAGGCAGGTGTTGCAGATTCTTCGTGATCGTAAGCTGTATGCGAAGTTTTCTAAATGTGAGTTTTGGCTCAAGTCAGTGGCATTTTTGGGCCATATTGTATCCAGTGAAGGTATAAAAGTTGACACTCAGAAGATTGAGGCTGTGAAGAATTGGCCAAGACCCACGACGCCTACGGAGATTCGTAGTTTCCTCGGGTTGGTAGGTTATTATAGAAGGTTTGTTGAAGGTTTTTCTTCTATTTCTGCACCCTTGACTAAGTTGACGCATAAAGCCTCCAAGTTTCAATGGAATGATGCCTGTGAAAAGAGTTTCTAAGATCTGAAGAGCAAGTTGACTTCTACACCGGTATTGGTACTTCCTGAAGGCACAGAAGGGTATGCAGTGTACTGTGATGCTTCGAGAATTGGCTTAGGATGCGTATTAATAAAACATGGTAGAGTAATAGCCTATGGCTCTAGACAGTTGCGACCACATGAGAGGAATTATCCCACGTATGATCTTGAGCTAGCTGCAGTTGTATTTGCTTTGAAGATATGGCGCCACTACTTATATGGGGTTCATGCTGACATACATACCGATCATAAGAGCCTGCAATATATCTTCAGTCAGAAAGATCTAAACTTGAGGCAGCGGAGATGACTTGAATTGTTGAAAGATTATGATGTTGATATCTTGTATCATCCAGGGAAAGAGAATGTGGTAGCGGATGCACTGAGTCGTAAGTCTAAAATGACATCTATAGAAAAGCAGGGGATGATTAAGGATCTTCACCAACTAGCTAATTTGGGAGTTCGACTTCTCGAAACTCCAGATGAAGAGGTTATTGTACGTAATGCAGCGGAATCTTCATTTATAGATGAAGTGAAAGAGAAGCAGTATGCAGATCCAATTTTATTGCAGCTTAAGGAGGATGTGCAGAGTGGCACGACAAAGGCATTTGAGTTTACGCGAGAAGGAGTGCTTCAGTGTCAGAATTGTTTATGTGTACCTGATGTAGTTGAGCTAAGAAAGAGAATTATGACAGAAGCACATTGTTCAAGGTATTCCATCCATCCAGGGTCGACTAAGATGTATCAAGATTTGAAAGCAATATATTGGTGGAATGACATGAAGAAGAATATTGCCGAATTTGTAGCTGAATGTCCGAATTGTCAAAGAGTCAAAGTAGAACACCAGAAACCCGGTGGTTACATGCAATGTATAGATCTTCCAGTTTGGAAGTAGGACAAGATCAATATGGATTTCATCACGGGTTTGCCTCATACATTTTGGAAGTTTGATTCCATATGGGTGATCATTGATAGGCTTACCAAATCCGCGCACTTCTTACCAGTTAAGACGACTTATACGGCGGAAGAGTATGCGAAGTTATATATTAAGGAGATCGTTCGGTTACATGGAGTTCCAATTTCCATTATATCCGATCGAGGAGCCCAATTTACCGCGAATTTCTGGAAGTCTTTTCAAAGGAGCTTGGGGACACAAGTAAATCTAAGTACGACTTTTCATCCTCAAATGGACGGACAAGCGGAACGTACCATCCAGACACTTGAAGATATGCTACGAGCATGTGTATTAGATTTCAAAGGCGACTGGGATGATCACCTACCTCTTATCGAGTTTGCCTACAATAATAGCTATCATTCAAGTATCAAAATGGCACCATATGAAGCATTGTATGGAAGAAAGTGTAGATCGCCAATAGAATGGTTTGAAGCAGGTGATGCGGTCTTGTTTGGACCGGATCTTGTTTATCAAGCAATGGAGAAGGTTAAAGTGATCCAACAACGGCTTGAAACAGCTCAAAGTCGACACAAATCTTATGCGAATGTTAGAAGAAGAGGACTTGAGTTTTCTATCGACGATTGGGTATTCTTGAAAGTATCACCAATGAAAGGAGTGATGAGGTTTGGCAATAAAGGAAAGTTAAGTCCACGATACATAGGTCCGTACAAGATCATTCAAAGATTTGGACAAGTTGCTTATGAGTTAGAGCTACCTCAAGATCTCTCAGCAGTTCATCCCATATTTCATGTTTCGATGCTTCGCAAGTACATCGGATATCCATCGCACATCACTACTACGGAAGATGTACAAGTTACAGAAGATCTCACTTTTGAAGAAATGCCTATTGCTATTCTTGATCGCCAAATAAAAAAGATAAGGAATAAAGAGATAGCATCGGTAAAAGTACTTTGGAGGAATCAAAAAGTTGAGGAGATCACATGGGAAGCCGAGGAAGCGATGAAGATTAAGTACCCTTACCTATTCAACGATGAGGAGGAAGTTCATGAGACGGAAGAAGAACAATAACAGGTAAGTGTTTATTTTTATGCAAGTATGTTATGATGATGAATATGTTAATTGTAAGCTTGGACATGTCTTAATTGAGTAACTATGCTAACATTCTAGGACGAATGTTCTTAAGGGGGGGAGAATGTAACACCCCGTAAATTTTTTCGTACACTTATCGCGATTATATGGAGTCCTAAAGGCTTGCGTATGGGTTAAATTAAGTTTATGGTGTTCGGAAGTATCCCGTCAATAATTGTATGTGTAGGTATTGGAATAAGATTTCCAACGATATAAAGTTTGCCCAAAACAGAGGAGTATTTCATATAAGCGAGCACATTCGAAATTTCAAAACGGTGGCCGGGAAGCCTGTGAACAGTAAATCTGCAGGAAAATTACTGCAGCTAGGCAATTTTTTTTGGATCAACTTTAGACGATCATAACTCCTTGTACAAAAAGAACTGTGTGAGCTTCTATATATCGAAGAAAATTTCCGAGAGTCTTCTTTCCTATGAAATTGGTTTCATCCAAATCCAATGTCTGAGTAAGGAGCTATACCCGTTTTACTACAGCCTATCAAAAAAAAACCAAAATTTTGGGACAGATTTTTGGGTCAACTTTAAACGACCATAACTCCTTGTACAGGAAGAACTGGGTGGTATACTTTATATGAAAATGAAATCTGTTTGAATTATATTTCCAATGCAATTGGTTTCTCCCAAATACGATACCGGATCAAAGAGTTATGATCGATTTACTTCAGCCTGCCAAAACTGTCCACTGGGGACAGATTCGGATTTATTTAAATTTTTAGGGCAAAATGGTCATTTTCTATTACCTCTTGGATGAAAAATTGGTCTTTATAAACATACACTTAGCCTCATATATATCATATATCATCCAATTATTAAGAGAAGGTGAAACCCTAGCCTAATTTCAACTTCAAATATTTTGTGATTCAACCGTAGAAAATTCGAATTGGTTCCGTAGTTGTGTTCACCATCTCGAATGCTTCGAGAAGCACCCCATGGTTATGTAAGGAGGATTCTAAATACAAGAGTTCATTGTTAAGGTATGAATATTGTTTATTCTTGATTCTTATCCATGAATTAGTATTGATAAGGGATTATGAGTATTGTCTTGATGTTGGAAGATAACTAGAAACATAGTTATGAATTGTTTTGTATAAATTGTTAGTAGTAAATTATGGAAGTTGTTGTATTGGATTATGGAGGATGAATTGTGGTGATATATCATTATATTAGTGGTTATGTATGCCTAGTGATCATGTTGGTATTGAATGGTGATTAAGAGGGGAAATAAAGGCTAAGAGTGATGCTGAGGGATATTGCATGAAAATGCATGATATGTGAATGTAATAAGAGTATAAGAGGATGTATGTAGCACTCTTATTGATGAGTTAAAGGATTACTTCCTATACATTATTTGGTGAAGTTAATACCTAAATGGTAAGGTTTGGTTGCTAATACTAGTTTGCCACAAATGACTTATTGTAGATAAGTGTTCGAAGAGTACGGGAAGTCAAGTTGGACTTGTATTGAAGTGGTTATATCAAGGTATGTAAGACATACTCTATCTAATCTTTGGCATGAATAATGACCCATGGCACTCTCAAGTAAGCTTCCAACATTGTCCTACGACACATGACACATAATAACATCATATGATCTTCGACACTACCAATTGAACTTGTTTTCACTTTTAAGATGTCCGGCTAGTCAAAAAAATGTCCATATACTATTGTTGACTCCGAAATGGTTTAATGAGATATCCATGATTCTCTACTTCATTTTCATGATATTGATTACCTATTTACATGTTTTTCCTATTGAGGTATCATGGTTTCAAGTTCCATAAGGTGTGACCACAAAGTAACCAATCTCAAAGATTAATTGAAGTAAGAAATGGAATGTCTTTATTTTAAATTGTTGATATGATGTATTGTATTAGTACCACTGATCAGTTGGCCATTGTATTATAAAGATTATGTATATATGTTATTCCTGGGGTGGTCCCTGATGTATTGTATTAGTACCACTGATCAGTTGGCCATTGTATGACATATGTTATGTATTGATAAGGAATACGGGAAGTAATGATATGAAAGTAATGTGCAGGTATCCCATCAGCTCTTTTAAGTGTGGTCTACTCATACTGTTTATTCACTGGTATCTGGGTTCTGTTGATCTTTTGTATCTCATCTTGATACTCACTGCCTTACATACTCAGTACATATTTCTGTATTGACGTCCCTCACGGGGGATCTGTATTCATGCTTGCAAGAACAAGTACTTCAGGTCGTACACCTCCGCAGTAAGAGCCAGGATATTCTGTTGGTAGTGGTGAGCTCTAGTTGTTTTGGGGCATCCCAAGTCGTTTCTATATGTATTTTTGGTATTTGTATAAAAGTCTTTTGTGGGCGGGAGTTTGTCCCGACCCTAAATCAGTTGTGTATCTATGTAGAGGCTTTTGTAGACATATTGTACAGCCATAGGAGTGTTTGGTTGGTAGACGTAATGGCTCTTACGGCCAATTACTGTTTATATATATATATATGCGTGTCTGCTGGGCTGATACAGGTACTGTTTTCTTCTATTTACAACGAAGTCCTGCCCAAATTTCTAATTTTCATAAGTAATGTAAATGTGAAAGTATAGGTTATGAACGGGTTCTCCCGGGCCTCCTCGGCTACGGGTGCCAGTCCGCTCCAATGGGATTTGGGGCGTGACATAAGGTTTCTCTTATTTAGGATAGAGTTGGGTAGGTTCCCGCACAATCCATGATTTGGGTCGTCATAATTTACCAGTTAATCTATTATCAATTGTTAGCCCCCCAAAACTGTGTAATTCATGATATTCACATATTTTTTGTTAATTTTTTTCTGGAACAGTAATTATGATGGAAGAATAAGGCACTAGGTTTTACAAAAAAATATTAGTCTACCAAAATATGAGGGTGGTCTAGGTTTTGGATCACTATTTGATGTTTCCAAAATACTATTTGCAAATTTGTGGTGGACAAAAATTCTTTGGACTAATTTTATATGGAATAAATTTTGCAAGATGTGTATTCTTTAAGAGGTGAATGGCAGGGATGATTACAAATATGGAAGTACATTCTTGAAGAAAAGGACATTGTGGATCAAGGAATATGGTGGGGAGTCAAATATGGTCACTCTAATATGTGGCTTGTCAATTAGACAAATTTAGGTGCTCTTTACTATGTACTACCTCATGTTGTTCATAAACATAGATAAATTAAATATGTTCAATAATTAATGGTAATAGGTAAATGGGACAATCAAGGGTTACAACATAGGTTTCCATAGAAATGTCATAGAACACATTCAAAGTGAACTACAATGTCTACTAGAGACAAAAAAATTGGTACAAATCATGAGGGATGTTGATACGATCAAGTAAATTTTCTATTGATAGTTCTTGGGAAATTTTAAGTAGATCTAAAGTTAACCAAGAAACTTTCTTAAATATATGGGTAAAATGGGTTCCTTTTATGGTTTCTTATTTATTGTGGAGGGTTTGGAGAAAAATATTACCTATTAGGAAAGAACTAGTTAGAATGGGGTCGGTGAATGAGATGAAATATTGTTGTTGTAATGAAGATGTACCAGAAACCTATAATCACATGTTTTTAACTTGCCCTATTATTGTGAGGATGTAGAAGCATTTCATGTAAGCTACTAGTATTTGTATTCCTCTATTACAACTAAAGGTAGTTATTTATAAATAGTAGGAGATGTATTGTTTTGTTAAATCTAAGACAGTACTTAATGTATTATCTTTCTTTATACTATTGTATATATGAAGAAGGAGAAAAGCTATGTCATAGGGAAACAATGTCATATAATAGCTTAATTTTGAACATTAATAGGAATTTGTATCTTTTTGTTAAAATTAGGCATCCATTAATGCAACATTTACCTATGCAATGGACACACCTCATCTAATCCTAAAAGAATATGTTCTCGTATTTAGATGTAAAGTGGTAATATGGGAAAAGCCTCAAAGTGGTACTTTTAAGAGTGATTATGATGGATTATTAAAAGGAAATATTGTACCTAATGCAATTGTATTTCATATTAGAGAATGGGAAAGTAATGTGAGGTATGTTGAAGATAATAAGATGAATAAGGGAATTAGCTTATTTTTTTAAGCCAGTGATTTTAAGAAAGGAATGGAATTTGCATCAATAATCAACTTTCATATAGTGGTTGAAATAGACTCATTAATTCTAAAGAAGGTGTTGGATTAAAGTTGAGAAGTCCCATAGAGAACATTTTTGAAAGTTCAGAGCATTAGAGGACTAATGGACAATGGGAACATCACTATGGAGTATGTATATAAGGAGCATATTTAGATTGAAAATTTTTCAACTAACTTAGTTGTTAATTTTGCAAGTTTATTAATTTTTCACAATATACATGATTTCTAGTATAATCAAAGAGGCTAATATATCTAGATAAATCTCAAACGGCTAGCATCGGATTCAAGAAATACCAAAACTCAACATTTAGCATTCATGCCAACACAAATACTAACCAGAGTTAACATTAGAAGTTGAATGAATAGTCAACACAACAACTAAATAGGGTCTCAAAGATTACATAAGCAAGAACTTTCACATTAGTAAACTCGACTGCATCCAATCTCATATGTACTATTTTGGGTGCCTAGATTGGAAATCTTACCTTATAACTAATAGGAAATAATGTTCTATGAATCCTCAGTTTAACAATGCTATTAACTTTGATTTGATGTTTAACCCGTTGAGTGAGTTTAGTAGAAGTTAGTCAACAAGAAGATAAAAATTGAAAATTCAATCTAGACAAACATTTGATGAAGTTAATGCAAATTAAGGTTAAGATATGGGACACATACCTTCAACTAGGCAAATAAGTATTCTCTAGACTCGTTACATGATGTTAGTGAGACTTGTTGACGTTTTAGGTCAAATCAACCCAATTTTTTCTTCTTTTAGCTTATAAATTGCTTCTCCATAGGTACATCTTCATCTTTCCTTAGCTTGGTCAGCTATGCAGTGGAGATCTCCTATGTTGTCTATTTCAATTCCCTCATCAGAGAAGCTTCTACGAAACACCTAAGCTTTCATAAAGGATTTTAGATATTTTTTTTGGATTTTGCATTTTGTATATTCCTTAACTCTTTTTATTTTTAAATTGCTTTATTTTTCCTAATCTATTTTTTTTTGGGCATATAGATTAAGCTTGTACATATATTTTGATCTCTTTTAATAAAATGTGGCTTTTACCATAAATAAATTTATAAAATAACCCTAGAATAATGGTGATTTGCCTATCCATTATGCTCCTACAATGTTTTTCTCTTCATATTTTCCAATTCATCTTTTAAAATGCATAAACTTGATATTTAGAATGATTAAACATCTTGAAGGATCCCCCAAGTTGGACTAGAAATATCTCAAAATATTGTGTAGGGGCTAAACTTTACAAAGGATGTTTCTGATGACCCAAATTGGTGTTATGTTAAAAATTGTGCCCAAGAAATGTTATGACCAAAAAATGCTATTTTATACCTTATAAAAATTATTTCATAGGAAAAAGCATGGACCAAATCTAATTGGGTTGGTATTGGGATAAATTAGGTCAAGCCATTGACATGTCGCTGCAATGGTAGATCCACCACTACAACTGTACTTTCGCTACTACAGTGGTAGTCAGCCAATACCTAATATGAGTGTTAATTGAAACCCTTATATAGTTGATTATCCTTATGTCGTCTCCCTCCTCCGAAAATACCCCAAGTGAATATTTTGCCTAATATATGAGGATTTGGAGTCCAGGATCAAAAGAGGATGATTCTGAGGCATTTTTTATGGAATTCCAATATTTGATGAGGCCAAGAACATTGGGACAAGTCTCCGCTCTTTGTAGGAATGAAATTCATCTGTGAGGTACGTTGTGATTTAATTATAGTATACTTGGGCTAGATTCATGTATAATGATATTAATATTAGGAGATTTCATGCATTAGGCTTTGGGCCTAGAGTTTAGTTGGAAAAAATTTGATAATCAAACTAGGTTTTGACTGTGTGATATCAAATGATATGTTATTAAATTTTATTACTATTTAATTGTCTAAGTGTAAGTTTTTTGAGAGCTATAGGCAATTCAATCAATTTAAGCATATTATTGGGTTAGAAAAAGGATTAAAATGACTATGAATTCTATGTGTGAGATTTGGGCTAGATTATACCTTTGTTAGAATCATAGGGGGTTTAGTAAAGTTCAGTTTGATAATGAAAAATGGGGGAGGGGGTAGTAGAGTCCTAAATGTTGTGAGGTGTTTACAAGAGTTGAAAAAGTTGTAAGGTATGTGTATGTGGTTGTTTATATCTATAACTGGGGTGGAGGGAAGGTTAGTGACAAATGGACTTAGTACCTAGGATAGAGGTCATTAGTTGGTGTAAGTTTCAGTGAGTAGTAGGCATAGAATTTGAAATTGGGATTGCTAGCAGAGGTATGAGTGATAACTAAGTGCATGAGCATATATCGGGAGAATGCAAGTTGTCTAGTGTCACATGGGATAGTTTTACTATATGCTTTTGTAAATACATATACATAAGCATATATTTGCATCATTATGTAAGATAATTGTTTGTATAATCTTCGGTAGAATAGAAGTTGGTTTTTTGTTTTAAATATTTATTTGGCTCTATGCTTATATGTGAATTAGATGTTTGTGATTGTCTTTGGGCATGACTTTTGATTATTGACTGCATTCTTACATTGAAAATTGGATATTTATATGATGAAGAGATTGTGTTGAGATGATATTGAGATGATGTTGTTGTTTAGATTATAGTGAGATGATATATAGATTGGATGTCACAAAGAAACTATTATTGGATCGTGTACCACACCGATACTAGTACATAGACTGAGCTCATCCCTTGCAGGTCATATCCGAGAGTCCTTTCTTACTTTACTATTTGTGTACTTTTTGCATGCATGCACACATTATTTTATTAAAAATACATAGGGTGCTATCATTATAAAAAGAGAATTGCTTAAGTGTAATTAAGGTGTGTTTATTTTTATATCTATTTCGATGTAGGGATAAGATTGTCCTCTGTTTGCATTTGTATTATTTATGTATGAGGGATAATTGGCTGACCCATTCTAGTCCTTATAGTACTCTAGATAGTCAAGCTTGTAGTTTCGTTAGTAATTTTTAGGGGTAAGGTAGTGAGTCATGCTCAAATTGGGAACAGAATCATAGGTTTGTTAGTGAAGAATTAATAGACTTGAGTAGGGAAAAATCATCAAAGGACAAGATACACAAAAGTGTTAAATATCAAGAAGGTCACGTAGATGCTAAAGGGAATATGTCAAAGACCTGAAGATACCTTGGGAGGTTTTGTTATACGAATCTTTAACTGGTGTCATGATTTTATCCTATTTTCTATTGTTGTTATTTATTTCTAACCCTGGTTGGTCAATGATACCTACCATTACATGTGGTTGTACTAATACTATACTTACCATATCTCCATTAGGGGTATAGCCATATTATAGGTCAGTTGGAATTTGTATAGCTATGACAATTATTACTCTTTAGTAGCTCATATAATCATATTCTTACATGGACATTGTGCCCTAGATTCTCACTTTTATTGCTTAGCACTCTTGTACCGATTAGATTAGTTTTCAATCATTATTAACTTATTTTGCATTGTAAATAGTTAATAATTGTATTTTGAATAGGATTTTATTCATGTGTAAGGGATTTATTTCTTCAAAATATAGTTTCATTTAACTTCCACACTTAATGAATTATTGGGTAATAAGGGTTCTCCTATCTAGGGTAGAGTTGTGTAGATGCCCGCATGATCTATGGTTTTGGTCATGAAAAGATGATATCAAAGCCTAAGTTATCAAGTTCCCAGTACAAGAGCAAATATTGATTAAATTGCTGTGAATTTGTATGTTGACATTCGTACTGAATCTGTAGAAAGCTACAAGACATTTAAGAATTTATCTCACTTTTTTACTTTCATAAAGTTCTAATTGGTGTTGTCTCTCTCGATTGAGTCTAATTGTATCTAGCAAATTGCAATTAATATCTCAAAAAACACAATTGGGATTAGTTAGTCCCAACTGGTAACTTGAAAATATTTGGAAAGTTAGAGTAGTATTATTCCCATTAATAGAGGTCAATAAGGGGCATATGACTTGTATTCTAATGTTTTAAGTTAGATTTGGACATATTGCTTGGTGTATGTTTCATTATTGCGAAGTGGGAAGACCTTTCTCTTAGTGACTGGTCATGTTCACTGAGACTACTTGTTTTTAACTGCTAGCTGTGCCATGAAATCCTATTACATATACGTATTATGTGGATCTTTATTGTTCGCTATAGTGATGCCTTAATGTGTGTGAATCAACTTTCTTAGGTGGACATAATTATCATAATCCATATGGGGGAGTTATTACAAAGGAACTCAGGAATCGAAGGGGCTAGATGAGATTTTAGGTCTTAACTTTGTTTTTATGTTTTGAGACACGTCTTAATTTTCTATGATTTGAAGTATTCATTAATTAACACATGCTTCTTGACGAATTACCTGGGCAACTTGCTTTTTTTCAATGTAAGTTATCATGCCGAGTAATTACTTAAGTTGAGTGGAAATAGAATTATTAGTATGTTGAATTAAGTTGAGGAATTGAGAACTGTATTAACAATAACTTAGACTTATAAAATTTGGCATTCTTGGTCTAAAAATTTCTAAGGAATGAGGGGTAGAGGGAATAAAATGTTCATGAGATAGCATCGTGTGAGAAAGTACATGGAAAGGTTGAAAAATCAGAGCCACCAGTATGTGTCACAACAATGTTGTTGTAGAGGCTACATTCTACTTCCACACTATAGCTGTAGTAGAACTTTTGCCGATAACGGTTATTCCTTCACCATAGCAACGCTAGGCAGTAAGACTGCCAAGACCTCCCTATTTTACATTTTTTCTTTATTGCAAAAATGACCCTGTGTTTGTTAATTACAATTGAAAAATGTATGGTAACATTTGATGTCCTAAAAATGCAATAAATTAAAGGAAATAGGTTTTTTGTTACATACCAAAACTCAAGAACTAGAAAATCCTAAATGAAATAGGAGGGATCTAAATGGTGTCCTTATCTTCGTGGCTTGGGGCATCAGATCTTTTCTCATTCATGCTAAGAAAAGAGAACTCCTCTCCTTCTTCTTTGACAACTTTAGGAACTTCATAGTAGGGTAAACATACTTAAATATAACTCACACAGCCTTCCTCATTCTGACCATCAAGAAATAGCGGGAGCACCTTTTCTTCTTCTTATTATCTAGCGCCATTTGGAGCTCCGCATTGGCTCTGGCCAAGTAAGGTGGAGTAGTGGTGATTTAAGAATCCAAATCTAGAGGAGGCGAATGGAACCACTCTAGGTAACCTCATACAACAAAGAGGTCGGTCTCCCAGCCATCGAGGAATAAATGAGTCAATGTGGGAGTGGTGCTAGTCTGCTATCCCTCTCTGACCCTATTACTCCCACGCTCCTCCGATCCACTAGCTTTCTATTGTTCTTTCTCTCTCTCTATTAAAATTTAAAATTTACCACTAAATTTTTTGAAAGACACATCTTGTTCTTTCAAGGTATCATGCACTTCCTTTGGCACGTCCACACCTTTGTACACTAGCTAGGTGATCAGAGAAGGCAAAACTATATCCCTTAAGGATCCCCACTTAGTTTATAAATGCTTCTATTCGATAATAATATACATCTCCTCATTTAGTATATATCCCCAATAGAGTGGAGAACACTATCGTAGCTCTATTGAAGGGTACATTCATCACATTTCCTGAAGGTCGAATCC
Source organism: Capsicum pubescens (assembly GCA_030864215.1). Classification (NCBI taxonomy): domain Eukaryota; kingdom Viridiplantae; phylum Streptophyta; class Magnoliopsida; order Solanales; family Solanaceae; genus Capsicum; species Capsicum pubescens. The sequence goes on along the minus strand of CM061540.1, from coordinate 229,633,052 downwards.
ACCGAGACTTCAACTGTAGCAATCCTTGAACCTCCAATGAAAAGGGAGTTCTTTTGGTCCCCTTGAAACTAGTCTACTTTACCTTACCCTTATCATCATCTGGAGCTATGTTCTGTGCCACCTATTTCAAGTCTGACTCTATAATTTTATCCGTAAAGAGGGCATTAGAGGGGTCTAGAACCCCTAAGGTATCGTTGATGGTGGTATTATTCATTAGAATATATTTCCCCCGAACATAGATGGTATAAAGGGCATAGACTCGCCATCATTAGGAGTATGTCATAGAACTCCCAAACTATAGCCAAATTGCATGTGGGGACTGACTCCGCTAGCATTTCCCAACCAAAAGCATTAAGATGGTCGTAGAAGTCAGGTGGCTCATCCTCTACATCCTTCATCACAAATCCTCTCTCGCGAAGGAAACCCCTACTGAGAAACCCCTCCTCATAATGTTCACGAATGGCAGAGTTGGGAGACCATTTATATTAGGGTTGTATACCCATAGTAGTCCTAAAAATTTTGATATTACAACATTAGAAAATGAGTTAAAATGCTAGGAAAGGAATAAAATTCAAAACCAAGAAAAAAAATTGGAGGAGCTATTTCTTGACATCACAACGACAGAAGCTTTGTTGTAGTGGTGTCTTTGTAGCAAAAAATCCACTGGTGAAGTGGTGCCATTATCCTCAGCCAGTCCCAACCACCCTCTTATAGATGAATTACAACTACTCATCAAATTTTATTTCTAAGTATAAATTGTACTTGGTAGAGTATGTGTGAAATCTTTTACACAAAAATAGGGGTGACTAACACCCAAAATCATGCCCAAATTATTCTAAATCATTGGAAAGGGTGAATTTTCATCTTCCACCCTTTCCAAGACAAAATCCACCATGAAAAACATCAACATTAAGCCTAGAATATTGTTAGAGTGTTACGCAGGAGATCTATCATGCTTTTCATATCAAGCAAGAAAGCCACCAAAATTAAAAATTAAAAATTGCACCAAGAAAACCAACCCAAAAATCTTTTTTGTACTCTTGATTTTGTGATTCTATGATGATAAGTGCATAAAAGAAGTAGTAGGGATATGAAATTACATTGTATTGTCGTTGAAAAAACATTACCTCAAAGAAAATTCAGAGATTTTTGACGAGTGTGATTTAAAAGTAAGATAAATCAATATTTCCCCTATTTGTCACTAACAAACTCCACAATAATTATAATTCTGTTGATGTAGCCGTATCGCTACAATGATAGGTCTGCCGCTATAGAGGCAGGATCCCTAAAGTTTTATTTACAATGAATTTTCATGAATTACAGTATTTTACAATGTCCTGAGTAATTCAAATGACACATTTCATAAATTATGATAGTAATTTTCTTTAGCATTTAATATCATTCATTCTCAAATCACCATGCACGTTGAATTTTAAGAATAGTGCTAAAGTTATTTTCCTTTCTCTATAATTGAGGATAAATGGAGGGTAAATTGGTATCTAATATAAAAACCCAAATCATAGTCATTTTAAAAACAATCCCCAAGAAATGTAGCAATTAATAAATCCATATTTCGTCCTTGTAAAACATAATTTATGGGAAAAAGTGGCCCAAATTTAATTGGGATGGGATTATGACAAATTGCGCTAGGCCACTGACCAGCCTCTGCTGTGGTAGATCTAAGTTGTAGTGACACTTCTTCCACTACATCGGCAATCAAGGAGTACCTAAACCAAGGGCTAATTGAAACCCTTATTCAGCTGATCCTCCTTATGTCATCTCCCTCTTTCAAAAACACCATAAGTGAACCCATTGCCTAGAATAATGAGAAATTAGAAATTGAGATTCATGAGGGTGATTCTACAGCATTTATGATGGAATTCCAATGTTAGAACTGGCCAAGCACATATGGGACAACACTTCTCTCTCATTTGTAATGGAATTCCTCTACCAAATAGGTTATGGTTTAATTGTAGTAGCTTGGCCTAGATACATGTAATAATAATATTAATGTCGGGAGATTCCATTCCTTCGGCTTTCGTGCATGGATTTTTGTTGGATGGAATGTGATAACTTGAATAGGTCTAGATTGTGTGATATTAGATGATATGTTATTGAATTATTTTGCTCCTTAGGATATAAGTCTTGCATGATCTAGAGGTTGGCCAATAAGTATAAGCATATTAGATGGTTAGAAAAATGGTTAAGATGACTATGAATGTTATGAGTGAGTGTTAGAACCAGAGTATACCTTCAGTAGGATCAGGGATCTATAAAGCGTGGTTTGGGGATAGCAAGAGGGGGTACTAAAGGCCTGAGTGTTGTGAGGGATTTTGAGGAGTTTGTAAGAGTTATAAGTTATGTGTACATGGTTGTGTATAGTTAGTTATAGAATTGTAGGTATAAACATGGTGGACGGGAAAGTATGTAATAAAGTAATATGTACCATGTGTGGAGGTCATTAATTAGTATGAGTCTGAGTGAGTGGTTGGCATAATATCAAAGATTAGGATTTATAATGATCCTTCAAGTCATTTTCTATGTTTCTGCTTATTTTTGCCGCTAAAGCTTTTCTAGAGCTGTCCAAAGTCATTTATGACTTTTTGGACTTGACAGTTTGATTATCCGGTAGTTTGTTTGTTTTTTAGAGCCAATTCCCCATTTTGAAGTCTTCATTGGTTCCAAATGGCCATGGGGAAAAACTTCAGCAAAATGATCTCATATGCAAATTTTGACTGCACTAACAACCTTGAAATATCAATTTTAGGCTATACAGATCCTTGGTTTGGGTCCCAAGTCACCCGAGCTCATTTTGACCTATTGGTCTGAAAGTTAAGAAAATAAAATATTAGTATGGGACTCGCATTTGGTCGAAAAGACCTCGGATGGAAATTCTGAGTGCTCCATATCATCTGTAACATCGAATTTGGTATGGTTACATAGTTAAATTTTGTATATGGGATTTCGGATAAATCCTAAGGGCTTGACAAAAACTTGGAAGATTTTCCAATTTTCAGCTATCATCTGGTGAAACTGCAAATCATAAGCCAAGGGTCGCGATTGCGGTACCCTTAGCAGAGAATGTGGTGCAATCGTTAGAGGGGGTGTTGTGATCGCAACATTTGATCCTAGTTTCATAAGTTATGATCGCAGGTCTGGGTCTGCGATAATGGGACCCGAGTACCTAGTATGGGTATAAATAGACCCCAAATATTGCAAATTTTGCAATTTCTCATCCCTTTCTTGAGAGAATAAACCATAATAGCGTGATAGCTTAAAATTGAAGCTTGTTGTTGTTTGAGAAACTAGATTAACATTTATTTTTGCAATTATATTTGGATTTGAGGTAATAATTCACCCTTTTCTTGGTGAAATTTCTTTATTTCTTGCTCAAAACCCCAAATCCTTAAGGGCTTGATTTTATTCCTAATTTAGCTTAGTTTACACCAATTTTTTTAGGGTAATGATTACTTGAGTTTGATATTATGTTGGGTTGGTTTCAGAAATGTGATTTTCGTAAGTAGGATCCACATGGGGATTTGGTATGATTTTTGGACCCAAAGCAAAATGGTACAATATGGATATTTTTATTCTCATATTGATGAGTATAATGTATTTTTGATATCTTGGACTCTTGAGAAGGCTTCTTGGAAGGTGAAAATGGTGGTTTAGCGGTTTATTTAGCTTTTTTCAGCGTTGAGGTAGGCTAGATTTATCGCTTCTTATATTGAGCTATGTCATAGTATGTTTATGATATCTTGTTAGATTGGAATGAGTTTTAGATGTTGGATTGATGAGATACAAGACTGGGGTGGTAGTGGTTAGTTTGACCATTTAAGTTATTTGAAACCATAGATTTAAGACATTTGACTTGTTTTCTTATGCCTTAGGTGAATTAGGCTTCATGTATCATGTTTAGCATGATAATACCTTAGATCACTCAAGTTAGATAAAAATTCTTTAGATACCCATGCTTAGGGTAAGATTGGCCTTAGTTATTTCATTAAGGAAGGTTGCTTTAGTTAATATAATTGCTTGGTTGTTGTGTTTGAGAAGAACCTTTACCATAGGGAAAATTGTGGCTTGCTATACATCTAATAGTGGATTTAGATACCTTAGCCTAGTCCGGGGTAAAATTTGTCTTAGAATGTATTTTGGAGATTTAGAAGTGGGCTATTTTACCCACCTTAAGTCAAGATTGATGATTAGTTCCCTTGAAACCCTTATACATTTTTTGAATACCTAAAGAATGACCTTTTGAGGAAATATTGAGGAACCATGGTAATTTATTATAGTTGTAATGATATTAGAAGTAATGATCATGGACTAATTGATAAAGATGGTTGGATTTCTCTATGAATGCACTATAAATCATACTTTGATAACTATAAAATGATTCAAATGATAAACTATCTTTTATGCTAATGATAAGCCATTAAATATACTATTGGTAAGCCATTGCTCATGATATTTCTTATGATTATGATTGTGCTAAGAAAGTACGTTAGTAATCATGCTAGAGAACATCCCTATTGATGATATTAGAAATTGTGCCATGAATAAAGTTAGAAATCATACTTATTGATTATATGTGAAGTTATGCTATCAATTATGCTTGAGATCATGAATATTTATTAAATGATCACTCATGCTATTGATTTTTCCATCATCTATGATGATGTGGCTACCTATTTGAGTTCGATTATTAGTATTATTATATTTATATTGATATCTGATACGGCCGTAGGATGATTGTGATTATATATTAATACTCGACAAGTTCAGAGAATGATTATGATGATATATTGATACATGCAAGGACAAGGGATGATTATGATGATATATTGATACCCGATAAAGCCAGAGGATGATTTTGATGACATATTCATACCTGGCAAGGCCGGAGGATGTTTATGCTAATGCATTAATCCCGTAAAAGGACGAAGAATAATTATATTGATGTGCATATGTGTACATCTACCGGTTCAAGTCTGACTATGCACTATGTATTGCTATCATATATATATATACACACTTATATGTAGTCTGGCATGAAATTGGAATTAGAGAGGCCGGATAAGGCCCAAAAGTGGAAAATGATTAGAAGATGGTATAATTAATGATTAGTGAATGTTGTTTAAGTGGTAAAATGATGACTAGTTGATAATAGAGGGTTAGTTGGTAAAGAACAATTAGATAATAAAAGTGTTAGTCGAAAAATGATGGTTATCAAATAAATGGTGATTAGCGGATATGTGGTGACTAGTTGCTAAATGATGAATAAAGATTATATAATGACTAGTAATGAAAAGGATTAATTCATAAGACTTGGTTAGCTAATAAATGGCGACTAGTGAGTAACAGTGATAAGGTTGTTAAATAATGTTAATATTATGGAATGTGAGTACATTGTCAAATGTTGGTAAATGACCGATTCATGGTAAATTGTGGAATGATGGTTAAATAATGAGTTGGTTATACATAAGCGATGAATGGTTGTTTTATTCTATCTTTGGGTGTACTCTCTTGGCGTATGGGAGTATGTGATGAGTTATTTACTTTCCACACCAATTGGTGTGTGGGAGCCAATTTTGTAGTTGTGATTTCTTGTGTGATGCCTTGTGATGTGTTATTATTCTGATTTATTTACGCATATTGCATGGTAATGATGGTGTGTGTTGATGCCTTATGTTATATAGTTGTTCCGGTTAAATTACTTATAATGTACAGTAGTATTAAAGATGAATCAAATTCATTTATGTACATTGACTTAGTTATGTTATCTTACATTTTATCATACTTATATCATGATTTATCTCATTCAATCGATGATGCTTACTGAGTATCTATTGTTTTGGTACTCATGATACACTTTTGTACCTTTTTGGTGTAGATCCAAGTACTAGCTGTTATCGTTGATCATTGATCCCACTGTATTGATTTTCTAGAGATAGGGTGAGCTCTTAGAGTCGGAGTCACCTATTTCCTTCTATCTTTAGATATTCTGTCTTTTGTTACCGAGACAGATGTTGTTGACTATTCTAAGTCTATAAATTGAAATAGAACTAAATGCTATTATACTGGCTCTACCTTGTCATGGGATGGAGTTTTGTATTGAGTATTTTATCTATTTAGAACTCTTTACTTATTCATAAGTGTTTTGTTAATTTTCGCCTATGATAAGGCATTTTCCACCAAGTTAACCCCTTGCATTTAGCTTTGGGTTATGGTTTGGCTTACTAATGGCGTGGTAGTGTCACGACTCGACCAGGGTCTGACCGTTATGGGTATCTCAAGTCCCACATGTACCGGAGATTACGCCCTTAACCTAACCTAGTTAACTCAACAACCTCACATGTCGGATGGATTCCGAACATATAACAAGATAGTGTAAACTAAGACAAATATTTGTTCATGAAATGTCTAAACCAATCACCAATAGTCGAACAACCGTTCATCACTGAGCCAATCCACTAAAATAACACATCCAAGTCCACAGTAATCCAACAAAGCCTCTATAAATCTAAAATTAATAAAATGTCGGGACATTCCCCCGATAGTAGCTAAAACAAAGTCTAACAAAGTCTGAGACATAGAATAGTCTACCCGAGGACAAAGAAAATAAAAAGGACCTTTCTCCCCTATCGAACGGGGGATAAGACTCTGGTCTTCCCGACAGGGAAGTTTTTAGGAGTTTACTTTAGCGAGGAACTCAAGTATGCAAAAAAAAATAGGCTACACTATAGTCCCAATGAGTGGATACCTCTTTGAGAAGAGTAAGGGAATCCCATTTAAAGACTTTGTTACCAATCTCTCAGAGAACAATATAAAGGCCATGACTTGTGTCCTTATGAAGTAAGGAAGCTCACCACTTCAATGTCAACTCACGAACCAACTTGAGCACCTAATCATTGCACAGGAAAAGTAGAAGTTTCGAGACCTCATCGCATGGGGATACAATATCTGGAGACGGTTTTTGGTTGGAGCACTGGCATATAACTCAGGGATAAAGGAATAAAATAATGCCATTATTCAAAAACAAAGTCAAATTATCATATACAATCACATACATACATACATATACATACATACATATACATATATATATATATATATCATGCCAGGATTGGGAACAAGGCTTAGAATGAACTTTAAAAACCTTAACCTGATCTGTGTAGCATAACCATCATATATCAAGGCACCCACAGGCTATCTTAGCCCATCTCTCCACTAGATGGAAGGGCCCCAGTGCGTGTAGCCACATGAACCAAGGAATATCCATATCCGTATATGCCTTTATGAGGGACTCAAACCTCCCAGCATAATTAAGGTGACTTAAGCACCAATGTATACAATATGGGGGGCTCGAACCTTCCATTCATACATCCATTTGGGAGACTAAAACCTCCTAGTCATATAGAAACCCGTACCGGCTAGCGCAGTTTCCAGTGTTAGCCCTTTGAACTCCACTTTCACGGCCGACTACACATCCCTCTTTAAAGCCCAATTAAAACATTCCTTACATATGTACACAACCATTAATTCAATTACTTACAAAAGGATCCCACTGGTATCGTCATACTAATCCCACTTGCAAGCATACAACATGCCAAAACCATTTTAATAAAATTTGGGATTCGGACCCATTGTCCAAACAAAGACATCAATTTAATTCAACATTTAGGGACTCGAACTCATTAAGAAATTCAAACCAATTTATGGAAAACAAGGCTTTCATAAAACCATTTACCAACCACATACATTATTAGGCCAATGTCTTAGTTCAAAACACAATTCAACATGTGACAAGATCATTCTCATAGGCAATTTCACAAACAAGTTGAGGGCATACCATTATTCGAGCCAAAAAGCATCAAGTTAGGGTTAACCATGACCCCTTAGTTTAAATAACAATTACCAAGTACCCACATGTGCAAAACTATTATCAAAACATATATAATCACAATTTAAACCATGAAAAAACAATACTCAACATTATACATTCAAAACTTCCACTATGGTTTTCAAAACCACCATTAATGATTCATGAAAAATGTTTAAAACACATGATTTTTGTGAACTAAAAATGAAGGAAGAGTCACATTCCTGATTTATGAAGATTCACAGAGAGATTTTGATCCTTAAGCCTCCAGATGACCACCTTGAAAAAACCCTAGCCCAATCTTTCTTGAGAAGTTTTGAGAGAGTTTAGAGTGTTTTAATCTTGCTAAGTGTAGAATGAATACCCAACAAGTGTTATTAGATGTGGGGTATTAAGGGCTTGGGGTGGGAAATATCCTTAATACCCTCACCATAAAAGTTGTAGAAAACTCGCAGATGGGTACAATTGGACCCTCCAACTCATCACCACAACATACGAGTAGTACCCTCAAGTCATCACAAGATTAGAAAGTTGGACACCATATTCTGTCCAACATACGACTCCATGGCCTTACTTGTTAGAACACCATATAAATAGTGCCATCAAGTCGTATCCAAGGCAGAACATCAAGGGAAAAACACTGGATAACATACGATTAGCCCTACCCTCTCATCACATCACCATACAACTCGTATGGTGCCTCTCGTAACTAGGACATAATTTAGACAACAATACACTAACCAATATACTGTTAGGGTCCCTAGACCCGTCACCATATCATATGACTTATGGTCTAAGTCATATAATAGACAGAGCTTTCAAGGATCAAGAATTCCATAAGGGCCAATGTTCGGGGTGTTTCAGTCTCCCCCATTAAGGATCATTCATCCTCAAATGATGGGACAAGGAATACAAGTATGATTTGGACTCTACATGCCTCTACTCTTAGATTTAACCAATATAGAAAAAAAAGATGCCAAGCAAACCACCCTTTTTATTTAACAAAGACAGAAAACAAGGATCTTAAGAACAACACATGCCTCAAGCATGACCTTCCGAAATAGGGAATAGGAACAGAGACTTGGACTTTATGTCCTTCTCTTCTTCCCAAGTAGCTTCCTCAAACTTTTGGTTCCGCCATATAACCTTTAACAAAGCTACGTATTTCATTCGCAACAAATGAATTTGCCGATCCAAGATTTTCATCGGGACCTTCTCATAGGATAAAGAATAAAAAATACCAATGTTCTCCAAGGAACAGCCAACAAAGGATCACCCACGCATTTCCGTAACATGGATAAATGGAATACCGAATGAATTGAACTCATTCTAGAGGGAAAATCCAACTCATATGCAATAATACCAACCTTTCTCAAAACCAAGTACGGGACAACATAATGGGACTGAGCTTCCATTTCTTCCCGAATCGTATTACTCCGTATATGGGAGACACCTTCAAGAATACCCAATCTCCAACGTCAAACTCCATGTCCCTTCACCTTACATCCGCATACGACTTTTGATGACTTTTGGTGGTCTTAATCCTATCCCGAATCACCTTCACCTTCTCTATATCTTGGTGAACAAAATCCGGGCCAAACATATCCGCTCCACTAACCTCAAACCACCCAATAGGAGATCTACACCTCTTCCCATACAATGCCTCAAATGGGGCCATACCAATGCTAGAATGGTAACTATTGTTATAGGCAAATTAAATGTGAGGAAAGTAGTCGAATCAACTACCACCAAAGTCAATTACAAAAGCTCTCAACATATTGTCCAAAGTCTGAATAGGCCTTTCAGTTTGCCCATCCGACCGCAGGTGAAGAGTCGTTCTAAGACTCACTTTAGTCCCCCAAACAACGCTGAAAAGAGCACGAGAAAAGGAATGAAAATTGAATACCAAGATCCTAAATAATCGATACAGGCGCACCATGAAACTTTACCACTTCCTGTAGGAATAACTTCACATAATCCTTTATAGAATAAGTAGTCCTCACTGGCAAGAAGTGAGCAGACTTAGTCATCCTATCCACGATGACCTAAATGGAGTCACAGTGATTTCGCGACCGTGGAAGACCGATAATGAAATCCATATTAATTACCTCCTATTTCTACATCGGTAATTCAATCTCTTGAAGTAGCCCACCGGCCCTCATGTGCTTCACCTTCACTTGCTGACATACCATATACTTAGCCACAAAGTTGGCAACATCCTATTTCATATTATTCCATTAATACATCTCCTTAAGGTCATGATACATCTTTGTCGAATCGAGATGAACCATATACCGTGACTCATGGGCCTCAGAATCCTACCTTACAATCCATCCACATCGGGAATACACAACGTCTCTTAGTACCTTAAGATACCATCAACACTGATCTCCAAAGCCACTACCTTCTTCTTACCCACATCATCTTTGATTTTCCTCAAAAGAGGACCTAATACCTATTTTTTCATTATTTCTAAACCAAGAGATGATTGAGCCACTTGTTGCACAAACACACCACCATCTTCAAAATCCAAAAGACGACCTCCAAGGTTAGCCAAACAGTGAATGTCCTTCACCAATTCTCGCTTACCCTCATCCACGTGAGATAAACTCCTCATGGATAACCTGGTAAGAGAATCAGCAACAATATTAGCTTTACCTGGATGGTAGTGAAGACTCATATCATAGTCCTTCAGCAACTCATGGCACCTCATTTGCCTGAGATTAATCTCTTTCTGAGTGAGCATATATTGAAGGCTTTTATGATAAAAAAAGATATCAATATAAAACCCATATAGATAATGAAACCAAATTTTGTATGTAAATACCACAACCATAAGCTCCAAGTCATGAGCCGGATAATTCTTATCATGAACCTTCAATTGTCTAGAGGCATAAGCAACCACCTTACCATGCTGCATCAACACACAACCCAAACCAATCTGGGATGCATCACAATTGATGTTGAAACCCTCGGTACCCTCTGGTAGAGTTATGACAGGAGCTAAAGTCAACTTATCTTTTAGTTTCTCAAAACTACCCTCACAAGCATCAGACTACAAGAACTCCACCTTCTTCTGAGTCAACTTGGTCAATAGAGTAGCAATAGAAGAAAAACTCTCCACGAACCTCTTATAATAACAAGCTAAACCCTAGAAGCTCTAAATATTGATTGGAGACATGAGTCTAGGCAACTTTTTAACCATAATAACTTTCTAAGGATCCACTATGATCCCTTCACTAGACACAACATGACCTTAAAATATAACATAGTTTAACTATAATTCACATTTAGAGAACTTAGCATACAACTGCTGATCTTTTAAGGTCTGCAACATAATGCAAAGGTGATCGTTATGATCCTCCTCACTCTTAGAGTACACCAAATTATAATCAATAAAGACAATCACAAATAGATCCAGAAATTGATAGAAGACCCCATTGATCAAGTTCATAAATATTGTCGAGGTATTAGTTAAGCCAAACGACATCACCAAGAACTCAAAATGCCCATATCGGGTATGGAAAGATGTCTTAGGGATATCTATCTCCCTATTCTTTAACTGATGATACCCAAACTAAAGATTGATCTTAGAGAAGAACTTAGCATCCTGAAGCTGATCAAACAAATCATCTATCCTTGGAAAAGGGTACTTATTCTTTACTGTCACCTTATTCAGCTGTCGATAGTCAATACATATCCGAAGGGCACCATCCTTCTTATGCACAAATAAATCCAGTGCTCCCCACTGGGACATACTAGAATGGATGAAACCTTTGTCTAAAAAATCCCTTAATTTCTCCTTAAGCTCCTTAATTCAGTCGGGGCCATTCTATACGGGGTAATAGAGAAAGGACGAGTGTCCGAAACAAGATCTTTCCAAAATTTAATCTCTTTATTGGGAGGGATACCACGAAGGTCATCAAGGAAGACCTCAGGAAATTCATTCACCACCGAAACAGAATGTAAAGAAGGACCCTCCGAGTTAGAATCTTTAGGCTAAACCAAATGATAGAGACACCCTTTGGAGATCAGTATATGAGCTCAAAGATATGATATAAAATTCCCCTTAGGAGCTAGGGAACCACCCTCCCACTCAATAATCAGCTTGTTAAGGAATTTAAAGATGCCCTTACGGATCTAATAATCTAAAGATGCATAGAATGAGTACAACCAGTCTATTCCCAAAATAATATCAATGTCAACCATTTCTAATACAAACAAATCCATCAAAGTCCCCTGACCACCAACAGATACCACACAACCCCTATAGACTCTTTGATGTTCCGGCTTTTGACAAAATATTTTAGGCCTTTTTCTTAGGATAATTGTATGTTTTCAAGCAACCAGTGTTGTATTTAATATGGTGTTTTAGTGTTTTTAGGATAAGAACTGAGAATGTAGAATAACATGGACAATTTGAGCAAAATAAAGGAAAATGAGCAGAGACGGTTAATGCGACGGACCATCGATCTTGCGACGAACCATCGGTTTAAACCGTCGGCCAAAAGCAGAAAACAAAGACTTTGGACATCCCGCGACAAAACAGGCGGTGGACCATCAGCTATTTAATGAACCGTCGGTCTGAACCATTGCCGAGATACAGAATGCACAATCATTGGAAGTCTTACGACGGTCTAGGCAATAGGCCTTCGACCTTGCGATAGACCATCGATCTAACCGGCGCCCAAAAGCAGAGAATAGATTCACTGGAGACCCAGGGATGGTACAGTCGATGGACCATCGGACCTACGATAAACCGTCGCTTGATCCATCGACCATAAAGCGTAAAATTTGAGTTTGAATTTTTAAATCCCGGTTCTGGAATCATATAAATACCAAGTATTAGGGTTTATTCCGTATCTTTCATCATTAGTTTCATACTTTCTCTTCTATTGAGAGTTGTGTAACACTTTTCATTGAGATTTGAATCTAGAGATTGAGATCTGATTATTAGTTTTTATATTTTCCATTGAAGATTGAGAAAAATGATATTGTGATTTTTGTAAGTGCCCTCTTGAATACATTTATGAACATCAATATATCTTTTATTTCTTAAATGGAGATAAGTAGCTAAACTCTTATAACTAGGGTTATGGGAGCCTTGATGTATAGAACTATTTTGGGGTTGTGAATTGGTTTGATTTCTAACATCTATTGAAATTGCATGAATCTTTCTTCATTATAATGACATCTCTTGGTTTCAAACTTGAGAAGTGAGCCCAGGAACTCCACTTGTCTGACAAGAAAGTGGATGTTGGGAAAAGAATTGATTCACTTGAAATCCATAGGTTTACCCTTTGGGATAACGAGTTGATGCCTTAACAGGATCAACCCTCGTGAGAGCGTGATTGAATAATGCATGAATCCTTTAAGTTCGAGAGAAGTAAAGGGTGAAATTCTCATTAGGTTGAGAAACACGTGGGTAATCATTAGAATTCAATAATTCTTGAAACTGAATACATAAGTTAGAATTCAAACACAAACTCACACCCCTAATTGTTTAAATATCTTGGTGAACATAAATCTAGTTAATTCATCCTCATTGAAATTACATCTATATAAACTCTCAGTAGCTGGAATTTTGTGTGACACAAATACGAAAGAACACTGTTAACATTTCAAAATCCCCTTTATTTTGGAACCTTAGATCAACAGTCTAATAACAGTCATAATACTTAGTGAACATGGTATTCCTTGTGGGATTCGACACCCAACCCAATTGGGTTCTATATTTGACATTGTCCGCTTACTCGCTCATAAGAGAGGTGTAATTTGGGCATATCACTCTTCTAGCAACCACAGATTCACCATCTGGGGTAGATAGAGAAAAAGTGTCTGAAATACACTCGGGACCAAAACCATAATGCACAACCACAAATGGGGTCACATAAGAAAGAGTAGATCCTGAATCAAGAAAATAGTTCACATCATGGGAAAATAGTTTTAACATACCCATCACGTCATCAAGTGATGCCTCAGAGTCCTGATGAGAAGTAAGAGCCAATAAGCAATTTTGGCTAGTGCTGGTACTAGAAGAAGAAGCAACACCCTTTGGTACAGAAACTGATGAAGGGGAAACAAGAACCTTATTAGCCCCAGAAGCAACCCTAGAAGGTCAATCAAACTGCATATGGACAATCTGGCCACAACTAAAACATTCATTTCTCACCTTTTCACACTGACCACGGTATGGCTGACCACAAAATCTACAAGGAAGATATGATGGAGTGGACTGAGCCCCACCAGCCTAAGAGAAATGATCACCCAACGGCTTCAGAGTGTTAACCGTAGAGAGAACCAGAACTCCCCCACTTATTCTTAGGCCACTTTTCCCCATCTCTACTACTCTACTATTGGCCTCCTCCCTGATAAAAAAGTCTAAACTTCTTACTTTACCTCTCACCAATCTCTGCCTGTTTTTTGTTTTCTTCCTTAACCTATTTCATATAAACCACAAGTCAAGAAATATCCATATCCTTTTTAAACAAGCAACCTTACTCTTCAGAATTAACTTACGGGACAACCCAAAATCAAACTTATGCATTCTAGCTTTCATGCTAGACACCAACTCAAGAGCAGTCCTAGAAAACTGATTGAATTACAAGCATACTCTATCCTATCATTCTTCCTTCCTTTAAGTTATCAAATTCCTTTGCTTTTACCTCCCTCAACTCTTGAGGAAAAAGTGGTCTAAAAAAGCAATAGAGAAGTCATCCCATAATGCAAAATAAGCATCACCTCCCCTAAACTGATCCTACTCTTCATACCACTGGTATACCACATCCTTCAATTGTTAGGCATCAAAATCTACACCTTCAACATCTGATGCACGCATAATCCGAAATATCATCTCCATCTCATTAATAAAAGCTCGAGGATCCTACTCAACCTTAACACTAGTAAAAGTTAGAAGGTTAAACCTCATGAATTGGCCAACCCTTATGGCCTTAGAAGATGGAGTAAAAAAAGTACCACGCTCGAATTGAGAAGCTACCAACTGAGCTAATATATGAATCAACTGATAAAACTCATCATTCATCACATCGCCTTGAGGAGCTTGAAGAGGGATGGAGGGAACCGGTAGACCTTCTTGTTTGAAACACATAAGCAAGGTGTGCTCGATCAACAGTGTCCCCAAGTGGGACAGAGGAGTCTCTATGAGCTTCAGATCGTCTAGGAGGCATGTTCTAAAAAATCTAGCAAATGGAAAATTAGAGAAACCCGAGACCTTATACTCTATAGCTAGAAATAAGACAACAAGAAAGGGAAACATTCCTAAATTTCTGGTAGCCTAACTCTTATAATTGTCGCATGCTACAAACCTACAAGAGGGACTCTACTTGACACGGCTTTATGGACACACAATTGACCATGAACCTAGGCTCAGATATCAATTTTTTCACAACCCAAACCAGGGCCTGGCTATGATGGGTATCTCATATAACTCTTATAATTGTCGCATGCTACAAACCTACAAGAGGGACTCTACTTGACACGGCTTTGTGGACACATAATTGACCATGAACCTAGGCTTAGATATCAACTTTTTCACAACCCAAACCAGGGCCTGGCTATGATGGGTATCTCAAGTCCCGCGTGGACCAGAGATTACCCCATTCACATAACATAGTTAGCTCAACAACCTCAAGTATCGGATGAATCCCAAATATATAAAAAGATAGTGTAATCTAAGAGAACTATTTATTAATGAAATGTCTAAACTAATCGGTAGCCATACAACCATCCATCACCAAGATAATCCAAAAAAACAACACACCCAAGTCCACAGTAATCCAACAAAGCTTCTATAAATCCAAAGTCAATAAAATATCAGGATATGCCCCTGATAGTAGCCAAAACAAAGTCTGAGACAGAATATAAAGACTATGAAATAATGCCTTTTACAGTATGGAAGATCACCACTTCAATGTCAACTCATAAACTAACTCAAGCACCTGATCACTACATAGGAAAAATAGAAAAAATTTTGAGACCTACATTGCATAGGGATGCAGCGTTCGGAGACGATTAGCGGTTAGAGCACTAGGATGCAACTCAGGGATAAAGGAATAAAATAATTTCATCTTTCAAAAACCAATTCAAATAATCATATGCAATCAAACACACACACACACACAAACACATATATTATATATATATATATATTTATATATATTGTGCTAGGATAGGGAACAAGGCTTAGCATGAACTTTGAAAACCTTAACTTGGGCTGCATAGCACAACTTCCAAATATTAAGGCACCCACGGGCTATGTGGGTCTAGCTCTCCCCTAGCTGGAAGGTCCCCAGTTCATGTAGCCGCACAAACCAAAGAATATCCATATCTATATATGCATTTGTGGGGGACTCAAACCTCCCGGCATAATCAAGGTGACTTAAGAACCAATGTATACTATATGAGGGACTCAAACCTCCCATTCATATATCCATTTAAGGGATTCTAACCTCCCGATCATATAGACACCCTCACCGGCTAGCGTAGTTTCCAATATTAGTCTTTCAGACTCCACTTTCACTGCCCGGCTATACATCCTGCTTTAAACCTAAAT
The DNA here is from genome assembly GCA_030864215.1 of Capsicum pubescens. Taxonomy (NCBI): domain Eukaryota; kingdom Viridiplantae; phylum Streptophyta; class Magnoliopsida; order Solanales; family Solanaceae; genus Capsicum; species Capsicum pubescens. The sequence continues at coordinate 229,616,598 of CM061540.1, read as the reverse complement.
TAAAAAATTCATTACACATATAAATAACTATTAATCCAATTACTTTCCACTATTCTCATCATACTGTAAGACCCCACAAAGATCCCTTGTAGTTTGAGCCATGAGCGTGTCAAGTGAAGTGTAATTTCGTTCCTAAAAGATTAAGAAGAGACTTCCCAAGTAATTAATGTTTTAATCTAGTTGAATTTTCCTGAAAATGACTTCCTATAATGTAGGTAATTGAATTAGCATTCGAACAATACCAATTTCGCCCAAATTCGGCATTAGGATGGGAAGTTATGGCCATTTTATTGAGAGTTGTCGGAACCGCCCAGGTGCAACGGACAGGATGATAGACCATCGAGTGTGTGATGGACCATCGCCCGGACCATCGCAACCAAGGAAGTAACTCTCTTTCCTGGCCCAAGTGCGATGGCCAGGATGATGGACTGTCAAGACTGCGATGGACCATCGCTGAGACCGTCGCCGCTGAGGCAGTGTGGCCTAATCCTAGCCAACGTGCGATGGATGATCCGACCGACCGTCAACTTTGCGATGGACCATCGTTGAGATCTTCACATCTAGACAGTGTGTTATTTTTCTGACTGACATGCGACGGACGATCCAATGGACCGTCAGTCTAGCGAGGGACCATCGCTTCTACTGTTGCAGCCCCCGTTTAGTATTTTCAGTCATTTGTAAAAGGGACTTTTTGTTCTTTTCAACTCTTTATCAACCAGATATATTCCAAATGAAGAAAATGACTTCATTCATCATACAAAACCCAAAAGAGCTAGGGTTTTTCCCTCAAGATCAAATCTAAAACCCTTCTCCAAGAAATCCAAGAACTCACCATAGATTCTACAAATTGAGTTGTCATTTAAGTTCCTCAAGTTCGAGGGTTGCAAGAACCATCTCTCAAGGGTAAGAAGAAAAGTTTTAAGCAAGCTTATTCATCCAACTTCATAATCTAAGGTATGTGGGGTTTTGAACAAGGGTAATCCTTTCACCCTTATGCCCAAAGGCTTATTTAAACTATAATCTTATGTAATCTATGAGATTTTACAAGATATTGAATTAGGGTTTTTCACCCATTGTTATTGATTGCAATATCTTGATGTTTCCCATGAATTGAAAGTCAAATAGCATGATTTTGCATGTTTTCTTAAGAAATTGAAGCTAGGTTTATACCCTATGTTGTGAGTCCTTGATAATTTAATAGTTTCAATGTTCTGGAAATTGAAGTATATGAGTATGTTGATATTCTGAGACAAATCTCTTTAACTTCCAGATTTCTACATGAATTATTAATCTATATGCTATCTATTATGCATTATGATAGTTTTAACTTGAGATTAAATTATGGGTCATTAAGCCCTACTTGAGACTTGCAATTTTATGAACCATTGTTCTATAAGCACCCATGATTTGAGTATTTTGAGATTAATGAGAAATATTTTGACCTAATGGTCATAGAGTTTTGAAATCCCCTCTACCACATGAGATTACAAATTTGATTGTTGGGTTCTTATGAACCATGAGATTATTTTAAAAGTGGATTTCCATGAAATGAGTGAGATAAACTAACGGGAGTAGTATTTAGCATTGAGTTGGGTACGTTACCATAGTTTCTTACCCTAGAACTACGTGCCACCGTAGGTTTGAGATTTCAGGCCTGAGGCCGATATGATTAGGCCCGAGGCCGAGATAAGTGATCATTGAGTTAAGGTTATACTCCTTTCCAAGAGTATGATACCACTCCCCAATGTGAGGTTTCTTCCTTAGGAGGACAAGATGTTGGACTCTATGTAGCTCGCATGATTTATGTCGATTAAGAGAACCTCCCTAAACTAAAGTATTTTCCATTGAGATAGAATATTTTCCCTAAAGCTCTGAGAATAGATATTTTCTAAAGTGAAAAAATTGCTTTTGAGTATTTTCCAAAGAAGGAAGTAGTTTTCTCTACTAATAAGCATTGATCGTTAGGTTTTAAACCAAAGTCATATGATTTCGAGTTCCAAGTGTCTGAGTTCAAAAGAGTTATAAGTTCTTGAGCAATAAAGAAGTTTTACTCTCCATGAGACATATGCATGAGTTGAAAGTATTTTTTAAAGCATCCTTCATCCTATGAGTAATGAGAATAAGAGGAGAGAACAAATTTTAAAGCTAAAGTATAATGACTCATGAGATTCATTCTACATGATTTATAAGCTTTACATTTTTGACATATTAAAGCCATGTGAGTCATTCTTATTTGCATGCATGATTTGATTAAAGAGTATTGATATTGTTTTATATAAATGCATACACCCCATATACTCAGTACACTCCCAAGTGTTGATCTATATATACGTCTATGTTCTACATTATCTTATAATGTAGGTTCAGGTGCTTAGTCCCAGCCTCGTTAGTGATTCCCGAGTACCTTCATCTATATTTCTACAATGGTGAGTCCTTATGATTCGAGGACCTATCTTCAGACATTTGAGTAGTTGAGTGCTTATGTTATTACTTTCAGTTCATTTTGAGTCAGTTGGGGACCTATCCCAATGTCTCTCGAGTTCATGGAGTAATAGAGGCTTTGTTAGACCAGTTATCAGACTGTGGTTTTGTTTAGATTTCCAGTATTGTGCATGTTTGGACCGAGTATTACCTTTATATTTCCTTTCATTTGATATGATAGTGCCAGTGTTTTATGTATTTCTTCTTGAATGAGTTATTATGAGAAGTGATAGGCTTAAAGGGTTAGCTTGGTGCTACTTGTAGAACTAAGTATCGTGTGTCATCCCGGGAGGTAATTTTGGATTGTTACAAACTTGGTATCAGAGCCTAAGGTTTTAAAAGAGTCCTAGGGAGTCTGATAAGCCGCATTGATTAGAGTCTTGATCATCGGTGTATAGCGCACCACATCTATAAGAAAGAGGCTATAAGACGTATTAGGAAAAAGTTGTTTATTTCTTTCATATTCTATCATGCCTACAGTTGTCCCTCTCATCTAATAATTCATGATCTCCTATTTCAGAAAATGCCTCTCCAAAGAGCAAATTCTCGTGGAAACGATGATGAGAAACCCCCATCTATTGATCCTTTGAATTAGACTGTGTCTTATGATGAGTTTCAGGCAGCCTTTCAGGCGTTAGCCCAAGAAATCACCGCTAATGTTCTGGCTAATAACCAGGCCACAGTTGTAAATTAGTAGGGGGTGATGAAGCTTTTTCTAGGATTCGTGATTTCATGCAGATGAATTCGCCAGAGTTTTATGGGTCCAAGACAGGTGAGGACCCACAGTTGTACCTTAAGGAGGTGACAAAGATCTCATAAGTGATGCATATTTTTGATGAAGAAAGTGTTGAGTTGGCATATTATAGGTTAAAAGACATAGCTTATGACTGGGTTGTATCGTCGAGGAAGGGTAGAAGTGAGGATGTTGCTCTTATGACTTGACAGGTGTTCTAAGATACATTCTTGTACAAGTTCTTTCTATTTGAGATGAGCGAATCAAAGATTAAAGAGTTTATGAACCTGAGGTAGGGCTCTATGACTATTAAGGAGTACTGCTTAATGTTCATCCAGTTGGCCAAGTATGCCCCTAAATTGATTTCTGACACCCAAGCTAGTATAAGAAAGTTTGTGATAGGTGTTTCTGGTTTAGTGTGAAAGAGTATAGGACTGTGATGCTGCATAAGGATATAGATCTATCTAGGTTGATGATGCATACACAAAAGATAGAGGTAGATAAGATTAGAGAGAGAGAGAGTGAGGGGTAACAAGAGGGTAAGATCTAAGCAGTATGAGTATAATTAGCCTAGGTTCAATGAAGGAAACTGCCCTCAGTTTTAGAGATGTACTTCTATTCTAACACCTTCATCGTCTATTACTCCCGCTCCTAGAGGCAGGCAGGAGCAAAGGAGCAGGTCTTTTATGTCTAGGTCACAGAATAGAGTTGGTAACAAGCCCCGTTATCCTCCTTGTGCTATGTGTGGTAGGGATCATCCCAAAGAGTGTTTCATAGATTTGAGGGGTTGTTTTGGTTGTGGCAAGTAGGGCCACAGACTTAGAGATTATCCGCATGCTAGGCAGGGATCAGGGATACCCAACCTTAGGCACAGACTATAAGTATACCAGCTCTTGTCTCTTGTCCCGCCCCTATTCAGGGAGCTTCATCTAGCACTGTTGGTGGTCAACGCCAGAACAGATTCTACGCCTTACCATCTAGTTAGGAGTAAGAGGACTCTCCCGATGTTGTTACTGGTATACTCTGTGTCTTCTGTTTTGATGTTTATATGTTGTTGGATCCTGGGTCAAGTCTCTCCTATGTGACCCCACTTGTGGCTGTAAATTTTAAAATGAGTCCCAAAAAGATTCCTGAGCCTTTCATAGTCTCCATACTTGTAGGGGAGACAGTTGTTGCTAAACAAGTGTATAGAGATTGTCTTATTACTGTTCTTCATAGAGTCACACTTGTTGATTTGGTAGAGTTACACATGGTGGATTTTGACCTTATTTTGGGTATAGATTGGCTTCATTCTTGTTATGCATCTATAGACTATCGTACCTGTGTGGTTAAGTTTCAGTTCCCTGATTAGCCAGTTTTTGAGTGGTCCGGGAGTTAGGTATATCCCAAGAGTCATTTTATCTCCTATATCAAATCTAAAAAGCTAATATCCAAGGGTTGCGTCTATCATCTAGTTAGAGTCAAAGACACTAAGTCTGAGGCTCTAACTATTTAGTTAGTCGATATTGTTAATGAGTTTCCAGATATTTTTCCAAAAAATCTTCCAGGGGTACCTCCCAATAGAGAGATAGAATTTGGGATTGACCTTCTTCCCGACACTCATCCTATTTTTATTTTGCCATACCATATGGCACCTGCTGAGCTTAAAGAGTTGAAAGAGAAACTCTAAGATCTTTTAGACAAAGGTTTCATAAGGACCAATATTTTTTCTTGGGCGCACCTGTTCTATTTGTTCGAAAGAAATATGGTTCTTTACATATGTGCATTGACTATCGTCAGCTTAACAAGGTCACAGTAAAAAATAAGTATCCTTTTTCGAGAATTGATGACCTGTTTGATCAGTTGCAAGGGGCAAGTTATTTATTCAAGATAGACCTTAGATCTGGCTATCATCAACTTAAAGTGAGGGAATGTGATATTCCAAAGACAGCCTTCCGAACCCGCTATGGTCACTTTGAATTTCTAGTTATGTCTTTTGGGCTAACCAATGCCCTAGAAGCTTTTATGGACCTCATGAATCGAGTGTTCAAGCAATATCTTGATATGTTTGTCATAGTGTTCATAGATGATACCCTTGTGTACTCCCGTATTAAGAATGACCATGCAGATCACCTTAGAATTGTCTTGGAAACTCTTAGAGGTCACCAGTTATTTACCAAATTCAGTAAGTGTGAATTTTGGATAAGGTATGTAGCCTTTTTAGGTCATATTATTTCAACCAAAGATATTAGAGTTGATCCCCAAAAGACAGAAGCAATAATAAATTGTCCTAGAACTATATCTCCATCTGACATTAGAAGTTTCTTGGGTCTAGCGGACTATTATCACCATTTGGTTGAAGGTTTCTCTTCTATTGCATCTCCCATGACCCGGTCAACCAAAAAGAAAGTTAAGTTCCATTGGTCAGATTCCTGTGAGAAAAGTTTTCAGTAGTTGAAAACTCGACTTACTTCAGCCCCTATATTGACTTTACCTGATGGTACAAATGGTTTTGTGGTGTATTTTGATGCCTCTAGAGTTGGTTTCGGTTGTGTGTTAAGGCAAAGAGGTAAGGTTATAGCCTATGCCTCTAAACAGTTAAAGCTGCATGAGAAGAATTACCCAACCCATGATCTTGAGTTAGTTGTTGTGGTCTTTGGTTTGAAAATCTGGAGACACTATCTTTATGGTGTTCATGTTGATGTGTTTACTGATTATAAGAGCCTGCAGTATGTGTTTACTCAGAGGGATTTGAATCTTAGGTAGATGAGGTGGTTAGAGTTGTTAAAAGACTATGATATGAGTGTGTTGTATCACTTAGGTAAGGCCAATGTAGAGGCGAATGCCCTTAGTAGATTGTCTATGGGTAGTGTTGCTCATATAGAGGATGGTAAGAAAGAGTTAGCTCGTGATGTGCATTGTCTTGTTAGATTGGGTGTTAGGTTGCTTTATTCAGCTGAGGTAAGTACTTTGGTGCAAAGTAGTTCCGAATCCTCTTTAGTTTTGGAAGTGAAGGAGAGGCAAGATAGAGATCCTAGTTTGGTCAGACCGAAGGATGTAATTAAGGACCAAAAGGTAGAAGTTTTCTCCTAAGGGGAAGATGGCGTGTTTATATTGCAGGGTAGATGGTGCATTTCATGTGTTGATGATATGAGGTAGAGGATTATGGCTGAAGCACATGGCGTGCGGTATCTATTCATCTCGGTACTACCAAGATGTACCGTGACTTGCGGGAAATATATTAGTGGAATGGAATGAAAAAGGATATAGCGGAGTTTGTAGCAAAGTGTGCAATATGCCAACAGGTTAAGGTAAAGAACCAAAGACCTGGTGGTGTGATGCAAGAGTTTGGTATACCCACTTAGAAGTAGGAGGTGGTGAATATGGACTTTGTGATTGTGTTACCTCTTTCGTGTTGTCATCATGATTCTATTTGGGTTGTTGTAAATAGGTTGAATAAGTCCGCGCACTTCTTGCCCCATGCATACATCTTATACAATGGAGGATTATGCTAGATTGTATATCCAGGAGTTAGTTAGGCTAGAAAGAGTTCCCTCGTCTATTATTTCGGATAAGGGTACGCAATTTACTTCTCAGTTTTGGAGGGCGTTTCAATAGGGTCTTGGTACCCAAGTTCTTTTGAGTTTAGCTTTACATCCGCAGACAGATGGTCAGGCTGAGATGACCATTCAAACTCTAAAAGATATGTTGAGGGCGTGTGCTCTTTATTTCAAAGGTAGTTGGGATGAGCATTTTCCATTGATAGAGTTCTCCTATAACAATAGTTACCATGCTAGCATCGGGATAGCTCCATTTGAGGCCTTGTATGGTAAGAGATATAGATAACCAATAGGTTGGTTTGAAGTGGGTGAAGCTACCGTGATTGGGCCTGATGTAGTGTTTGAAGCTATGGAGAAAGTTAAGTTGATTAGGCAGAGATTGAAGACAGCCCAAAGTCATCAAATGTCTTATGCCGATGTGAGTAGAAGAGATCTTGAATTTGAAGTGGGTGATTTGGTATACTTGAAGATTTTATGGATGAAAGGGGTGAAAAGGTTTGGTAAGAAGGGAAAGCTGAGTCCCCATTATGTTGGCCCATATTAAGTTTTGAGCCGTGTTGGGAAAGTAACCTATGATGTTGAGTTTCCTGTGGTGTTGTTAGCCGTTCATCCTGTGTTTGATGTCTCCATGCTTAAGAAGCATATTGGTGATTTCATTGTAGTTTACCCATCAGAGAGTGTTGATATTCAGAACAGTCTTTCCATTGAGGAGATTCCTGTTGAGATCCTAGATATTCAGATCCGTAGATTGAGGAACAAAGAGGTTCCCTTGGTCAAAGTATTGTGGTGGAACCAATTAGTTGAGGGTGCTACTTGGGAGGCAGAAGCTGATATGCGATCTAGGTACCCGTACCTCTTTTCTGCGAGTTCAGATCGATCCAAAGGTATTATTCTTCCTTAATTCATCCCTTCTAATCTAAAGTTCATCTATATATCTATTCTTGCAAGAGTTCTTGCAATTTCTGACGTATTCAAGAGTTTAGAGAGATTTTGAGCCCGTTTAGCAACTTGCTTCATCTATGTGTACTCTATTTTCTTGTGTTCCTAGTCTAACTAGCGACATTCAAGGACAAATATTTCCAAGGGGGAGATATTGTAAGACCCCGCAAAGCTCCCTTGTAGTTTGAGCCTTGAGCGTGTCAAGTGAAGTGTAATTCCGGCCCTAAAAAATTGAGAAGAGACTTCCCAAGTGATTAGTGTTTTAATCTTGTTGAATTTTCCTTAAAATGACTTCCTATAGTGTAGGGAATTGAAATAGCTTTCCAACGAAACCAATTTCATCCAAATCCGGCATCAGGGTGGGAAGTTATGGCCGTTTTACTAAGAGTTGTCGGAATCGCCCAAGTGCGATGGACAGGTTGACAGACCATCGAGTGTGCGATGGATCATCGCCCATACCGTCGTAACCAAGGTAGTAACTCCCTTTTTCTAGCCTAAGTGCGACGGCCAGGACGATGGACCGTCAAGACTTTAAAGGACCATCGCTGAGACTGTCGCCGCTGAGGCAGTATGGCCTCATCCTGGGCAACGTGCGGCGGATGATACGAAGGATCATTGAGTTTATGACGGACCATCGCTGAGACCATCACATCGCGGAAATGTGTTATTTTTCTAAACGACGTGCGACAGACGATCTGACGGACCATCAGGCTAGCGACGGACCGTTGCTTTGATCATCGCAGCCCCCGTTCAGTATTTTAAGTTATTTTTGAAAGGGACTTTTCAGACTTTTCAGTCTTTTCCACTCTTTTATCAACCAGATATATTCGGAACGAAGAAAATGACTTCATTTATCATTCAAAACTCAGAAGAGCTTGCGTTTCTCCCTCTAGATCAAATCTAAAACCCTTCTCAAAGAAATCCAAGAACTCACCATAGATTCTACAAATTGAGTTGATATTTAAGTTCCCCAAGTTCGAGGGTTGCAAGAACCCTCTCTCAAGAGAAAAAAGAAGAATTTGAAGCAAGCTTATTCATCCAATTTCATAATCTAAGGTATGTGTGGTTTTGTACAAGAGTAATCCTTCCACCCTTGTTCCCAAAGGCTTATTTAAACTATAATTTTCTGCAATCTATGAGATTTTACATGATATAGAATTAGGGTTTTTCGCCCATTGTTATTGATTGGAATATCTTGATGTTTCCCATGAATTGAAAGTCAAATAGCATGATTTTGCATGCTTTCTTAAGAAATTAAAACTGGGTTTATACCCTATGTTGTGACTCCTTGAGAATTTAAGAGTTTCAATGTTCTAGAAATTGAACTATATGAGTATGTTGATATTCTGAGACAAATTGTTGTAACTTCCTGATTTCTACATGAATTGTGAATCTCTATGCTATCTATTATGCATTATGATTTAAGTATTTTGAGATTAATGAGATATGTTTTGACCTAATGGTCATAGAGTTTTGAAACCCACTCTACCATATGAGATTACAGCTTTGATTGTTGGGTTCTTATGAACCATGAGATTATTTTGAAACTATGAGATGAGCGAGATAAACTAAAGAGAGTAGTATTTAGCACCGAGTTGGGTAAGTTACCATGTTTTCTTACCCCTGAACTATATGCCACTATAGGTTAGATATTTTAGACCTGAGGCCGAGATGATTGGGCTCGAGGCCGAGATAAATGATCACTGAGTTGAGGTTATACTCCTTGGAAATAGTATGACGCCTCTCCCCAACGTGAGGTTTCTTCCTTAGGAGGACAAGACATTGGACTCTATGTAGCTCGCATGGTTTGTGTCGGTTAAGAAAACCTCCCTAAACTAAAGTATTTTCCATTGAGATAGAATATTTTCCCTAAAGCTTTGAGAATAGATATTTTCTAAAGTAAACGAATTGCTTTTGAGTATTTTCCAAAGAAGGAAGTAGTTTTCTCTACAAATAAGAGTTGATCATCAGTTTTTAAACCAAAGTCAAATGATTCCGAGTTCCAAGTGTTTGAGTTTAAAAGAGTTATAAGTTCTTGAGCAATAAAGAAGTTTTACTCTCCATGAGACATATGCATGAGTTAAAAGTATTGTTTAAAGCTTCCTTCATCCTATGAGTAATGAGAATAACATGAGAGCACAGATTTTAAAGCCAAAGTATAATGAATCACGAGATTTGTGTTACATGCTTCATTCTACATGATTTATGAGCTTTAAATTTTAGACTTATTCAAACCATATGAGTCATTCTTATTTGCATGCCTGATTTGATTAAAGAGTATTGATATTGTTTTATGTAATTGCATACACCCTGACATACTCAGTACATTCCCAAGTGCTGATCCACATATACGTCTATGTGCTACATTGTCTTATAATGTAGGTTCAGGTGCTCAGTCCCAACCTCGCTAGTGATTCTCGAGTACCTTTGTCTATATTTCTACAGTGGTGAGTCCTCATGGTTCGAATACCTATCTTCAGACATTTTAGTATTCGAGTGTTTATGTTATTACTTTCAATTTAGTTTGAGTCAGCTGGGGACCTGTCCCAACATCTCCCGAGTTCATGGAGTAATAGAGGCTTTGTTAGGCTAGTTATCAGAGTGTGGTTGTGTTGAGATTTCCAGTATTGTGGTTGTTTAGACCGAATATTACCTTCGTATTTCCTTTCATTTGATATGGCAGTGCCAGTGTTTTGTATATTTCTTCTTGAATGAGTTATTGTGAGAAGTGATAAGTTTAAAAGGTTAGCTTGGGGCTACTTGTATCCCTAAGCATCGTGTGACATCCTGGGAGGTGATTTTAGGTCGTTACAAACTTGGTATTAGTGCCTAAGGTTTTAAAGGATTCCTAGGGAGTCTGACAAGCTGTGTTGAGTAGATTCTTGATCATCAGTGTGTAGCGCACCACATCAATGAACAAGAGGCTACAAGACGTATTAGGAAAGAGTTGTTTCTTTCTTTTATATTCTATCGTCCCTATAGTTGTCCCTCTCATCTAATAATTCGTGCTTTCCTATTTCAGAAAATCCCTTTCTAAAAAGCTAATGCCCACCGAAATGATGATGAACAACCCCTACCTATTGATCCTTTGAATGAGACTGCATCTCATGCTGAGTTTTGGACGGCCTTTCAGGTGTTAACTAAGCAGTCACCGCTAATGTTCCGGCCAATAACCAGGCCACAGTTGTAAATCAACAGGTGGTAATGTAGATGCTTCTAGGATCTGTCATTTCATACGGATGAATCCGCCAGAGTTTTATGGGTCCAAGGAAGGTGAGGACCTTCAGTTGTACTTTGAAGAGGTGAGAAAGATCATGTAAGTGATGCATATTTCTGAGGAATAAAGTGTTGAGTTGGCATCTTACAAGTTAAAGGACATAGCTTATGACTGGGTTGTATCATGGAGGAAGGGTAGAAGTGAGGATGCTGCTCCTATGACTTGGCAGGTGTTCCAAGATACGTTCTTGGAAAAGTTCTTTCCACTTGAGATGAGGAAAGCAAAGATTGAGGAGTTCATGAACTTAAGGCAGGGCTCCATGACTGTTAAGGAGTACTACTTAAAGTTCAACCAGTTTGCCATGTATGCTCTTGATTTGATTTCTGACACCCGAGCTAGTATGAGCAAGTTCGTGACAAGTGTTTCTAGTTTGGTACTGAAAGAGTGTAGGACTGCGATGCTGTATAAGAATATAGATCTGTCTAGAAGATAGAGACGGATAAGATTAGAGAGAGAGATAGAGTGAGGGGAAACAAGAGGGCTAGATCTAAGCAGCTGAGTATAGTCAACCTAGGTTCCATAGAGGAAATCACCCTCAGCTTTAGAGACGTCTGTCTATTCCAGTGCCTTCATCAGCTGGAGCTCCCATGCCTAAAGGTAGGAGCAAGGGAGCAGGTCTTTTATGTCTAGGTCGCAGAACAGTGTTGGTAACAGGCCTCGTTATCCTTCTTGTGCTAAGTGTGGTAGGGATCATCCCGGTATGAGTTTCGCAAATTAGAGGGGTTGTTTTGGTTGAGGAAAACAGGGAATCAGACTTAGAGATTGTCCACATGATAGGAAGGGGACCAGAGATGCCTAACCTCAGACATAGACTACTAGTACACTAGCTTATGTCTCCCGTACTACCCCTATTCAAGGCGCTTTATCTAGCACTGCTGGCGGTTAGCGCTAGAACAGATTCTATGTCTTACCATCCTGTCAGGAGAAGGAGGACTCTCCCGATGTTGTTACTGGTATGCTCCGCGTCTTTTGTTTTGATGTTTATGTGTTGTTGGACCCCGGGTTAAGTCTCTCCTATGCGACCCTACTTGTGGCTGTAAATTTCAAAATGAGTCCTAAAAAGATTCTTGAGCCTTTCCTAGTCTGCACACCAGTAGGGGAGTCAGTTGTTGCTAAGCAAGTATATAGAGATTGTCCTGTTAATGTTCTTCATAGAGTCATACTTGATGATTTGATAGAGTTAGACATGGTGGATTTTTACCTTATTCTGGGTATGGATTGGTTTTATTCTTGTTATGCATCTATAGACTATCGTACCTGTGTGGTCAAGTTTTAGTTCCCTGATGAGCCAGTTTTTGAGTGGTCCAGGAGTTCGGTATCTCCCAAGAGTCATTTTATCTCCCATCTCAAAGCCAAAAAGTTAATATCCAAAGGTTGCATCTATCACCTAGTTAGAGTCAAAGACACTATGTCTGAGGCTCCAACTATTCAGTCAGTCTCTATTGTTGTTGAGTTTCCAGATATTTTTCCAGAATATCTCCCAGGGGTACCTCCCGATAGAGAGATAGAATTCAGGATTGACCTTCTTCCTGACACTCATCCCATTTCTATTTCGCCATACTGTATGACACCTGCTCAGGTTAAGGAGTTGAAAGAACTCTAAGATCTTTTAGACAAAGGTTTCATAGGGCCCAGTATTTCTCCTTGGGGCACACCTATTCTATTCGTGCGGAAGTAATATGGTTCTTTGCGTATGTGCATTGACTATCGCCAGCTTAACAAGGTCACAGTAAAAAATAAGTATCCTCTTCCGAGAATTGATGACCTATTTGATCAGTTGCAAGGTGTAAGTTATTTATCCAAGATAGACTTTAGATCCGGCTATCATCAACTTAAAGTGAGGGAATATACTATGCCAAAGAGAGCCTTCTGAACCCTCTATGGTCACTTTGAATTTTTGTCATGACTTTTGGGCTAACCAATGCCCCAACAACTTTTATGGACCTTATGAATCGAGTTTTCAAGCAATATCTTGATATGTTTGTCATAGTGTTCCTAGATGCTATCCTTGTGTACTCCCATACTGAGAATGACCATTCAGATCACCTTAGAATTGTCTTGCAAACTCTTAGAGGTCACCAATTGTTCACCAAATTCAGTAAGTGTGAATTTTGGCTAAGGTCTGTAGCCTTTCTGGGTCATATTATTTCAGCCGAAGGTATTAGAGTTGATCCCCAAAATACAAAAGCTATAATAAATTGGCCTAGACCTATCTCTCCATCTGACATTAGAAGTTTCTTAGGTCTAGTGGGCTATTATCGCTATTTTGTTGAAGGTTTCTCTTCTATTACCTCTCCCATGACCCGGTTGACCCAAAATAAAGATAAGTTCCAGTGGTTAGATTCCTGTGAGAAGAGTTTTCAGGTGTTGAAGACTCGACTTACTTCAGCCCCTATGTTGACTTTGCCTGATGGTACAGATGGTTTTATGGTGTATCGTGATGCCTCTAGAGTTTTTTTGGGTTGTGTGTTGATTCAAAGAGGTAAGGTTATAGCCTATTCCTCTAGACAGTTAAAGCCACATGAGAAGAATTACCCAACCCATAATCTTAAGTTAGCTGATGTGGTCTTTGCTTTGAAAATCTAGAGACACTATCTTTATGGTGTTCATGTTGATGTGTTTACTGATCATAAGAGCCTGCAGTAGGTGTTTACTCAGAGGGAGTTGAATCTTACGAAGAGGAGGTGGTTAAAGTTGTTAAAAGACTATGATATGTGTGTGTTGTATCAGTCGAGCAAGGCCAATGTAGTGGCGTATGCCCTTAGCAGATTGTCTATGGGTAGTGTTTCTCATATAGAGGAAGGTAAGAAAGACTTAGCTCGTGATATGCATTGTCTGGCTAGATTGGGTGTTAGGTTGCTTGATTCAGCTGAGGTAAGTACTTTGTTGCAAAGTAGTTCCGAATCCTCTTTAGTTTTGGAAGTGAAGGAGATGCAAGATAGAGATCCTAGTTCGGTCAAACCGAAGAAGGCAGTTAAGGACCAAAAGGTAGAGGTTTTCTTTAAAGGGGGAGATGTCGTGTTGAGATTGCAGGGTAGATTGTGCATTTCGTGTGTTAATAATTTGAGGCAGCGGATTATGGCTGAAGAACATGGAGAGCGGTATTTATTCATCTCGGTACTACCAAGATGTACCGTGACTTGTCGAAAATCTATTGGGGGAATGGTATGAAGAAACATATAACTGAGTTTGTATAAAAGTGTGCAACGTGCCAATAGGTTAAGGTAGAGCACCAAAGACCTGGTGGTGTGATGCAAGAGTTTGGTATAGCCACTTGGAAGTAAGAGGTGGTGAATATGGACTTCGTGACTGGGTTACCTCTATCGCGCCGCCATCATGATTCTATTATGGTTGTTGTAGACAGGCTGACTAAGTTCGCTCACTTCTTGCCCGTGCATACATCTTACACAGCGGAGGATTATGCTAGATTGTATATCCAGGAGTTAGTAAGGCTGTACGGAGTTCCCTCGTCTATTATTTTGGATAGGGATACTCAATTTACTTCTTAGTTTGGAGGGCGTTTCAACAGGGTCTTGGTAACCAAGTTCTTTTGAGTTTTGCTTTTCATCCACAGACAGATGGTAAGGCTGAGAGGACAATTCAAACTCTAGAAGATTTGTTGAGGGCATTTGCTCTTTATTTCAAAGGTAGTTGGGATGAGCATTTTCCATTGATAGAGTTTTCCTATAACAATAGTTACCATGCTAGCATCGGGATGGCTCCATTTGAGGCCTTGTATAGTAGGTGATGTAGATCACCCATAGGTTGGTTTAAAATAGGTGAAGTTACCGTGATTGGGCCTAATGCAGTGTTTGAAGCTATGGAGAAAGTTAAGTTGCTTCGGTAGAGATTTAAGACAACCCAAAGTCATCAAAAGTCTTAAGATCTTGAGTTTGAAGTGGGTGATTTGGTATACTTAAAGATTTCACCCATGAAAGGGGTGAAGAGGTTTGGTAAGAAGGGAAAGCTCAGTCCCTGTTATGTTGGCCCGTATAGAGTTTTGAGCCATGTTGGGAAAGTAGCTTATAAGGTTGAGTTGCCTGCGGGGTTGTTAGCCGTTCATATTGTGGTTCATGTTTCCATGCTTAAGAAGCATATTGGTGATTCCGTTGTAGTGGACCCTTCAGAGAGTGTTGATATTAAGAACAGTCTTTCCTTTAATGAGATTCTTGTTGAGATCCTAGATTTTCAGATCCGTAGACTGAGGAACAAATAGGTTCCCTTGGTCAAAGTGTTGTGGTGTAACCAATAAGTTAGGGTGCTACTTGGGAGGCAGAACTGATATGCGAGCCAGGTACCCGCACCTCTTCTATGTGAGTTCAGATCGATCAGAAGGTATTATTCTTCCTTAATTCAACCCTTATAATCTAAAGTTCAGCTATATATCTATTTTTGCATGAGTTCTTGCAATTTCCAAGGTATTAAATAGTTTAGAGAGATTTTGGGCCCGTTTAGCAACTTGCTTCAGCTATGTGTACTCTGTTTTCCTATGTTCCTAGTCTAACTAGAGACATTCCAGGAAGAATGTTTCCAAG
The DNA here is from genome assembly GCA_030864215.1 of Capsicum pubescens. Classification (NCBI taxonomy): domain Eukaryota; kingdom Viridiplantae; phylum Streptophyta; class Magnoliopsida; order Solanales; family Solanaceae; genus Capsicum; species Capsicum pubescens. Next base: position 229,601,094 of record CM061540.1, on the reverse strand, counting down.
GGGGAGATATTTTAAGACCCCGCAAAGCTCCCTTATAGTTTAAGAGTTGAGCGTGTCAAGTGAAGTGTAATTCCAGCCCTAAAAGATTGAGAAGAGACTTCCTAAGTGATTAGTATTTTAAACTTATTGAATTTTCCTATAAATGACTTCCTATAGTGTAGGGAATTGAATTATCTTTCCAACGATACCAATTTCGTCCAAATCTAGCATCAGGGTAGGAAGTTATGGCCATTTTATCGAGAGCTATCAGAACCGCCCAGGTACGACGGACAGGTTGACGAACCATCGAGTATGCGATGGACCGTCGCCCAAACCATCACAACCAAGGTAGTAACTCCCTTTTTTGTCCTAAGTGCAATGGCCAGGATGACGTACCGTCAAGACTTCGATGGACTGTCGCTGAGACAGTCGCCGCTGAGGCAGTGTGGCCTCATCCTAGCCAACATGCGACGGACGACCCAACAAACCATCAAGTTTGCGACGGACCATCGCTGAGACCATCACATTGAGGCATTGTGTTCTTTTTCTAACCAACATGCGACGAACGATCCGATGGACCGTCAGGCTTGCGACGGACCATCGCTTCGATCATCGCAGCCCCCGTTCAGTATTTTAAGTGATTTTTAAAAGGGACTTTTCGTTCTTTTACACTCTTTTATCAACTAGATATATTCCAAAAAAAGCAAATGACTTCATTCATCATCCAAACCCCAAGAGAGATAGGGTTTCTCCCTTAAGATTAAATCTAAAACCCTTCTCTAAGAAATCCAAGAACTCACCATAGATTCTACAAATAGAGTTGAGATTAAAGTTTCCTAAGTTCGAGGGTTGCAAGAACCCTCTCTCAAGAGCAAGAAGAAGAGTTTGAAGCAAGCTTGTTCATCCAATTTCATAATCTAAGGTATGTGGGGTTTTGAACCAGGGTAATCCTTTCACCCTTGTTCCCAAAGGCTTATTTAAACTATAATTTTCAGCAATCTATGAGATTTTACATGATATTGTATTAGGGTTATTCACCCATTGTTATTGATTGCAATATCTTGATGCTTTCCATGAATTGAAAGTCAAATAGCATAATTTTGCATGTTTTCTTAAGAAATTAAAACTTGGTTTATACCCTATGTTGTGACTCCTTGAGAATTTAAGAGTTTCAATGTTCTAGAAATTGAACTATATGAGTATGTTGATATTCTGAGACAAATTGTTGTAACTTCCAGATTTCTACATGAATTGTGAATCTATATTCTATCTATTATGCATTATGATGAGTTTTAACTTGAGATTGAATTATGGGTCATTAAGCCCTACTTGATACTTGTAATTTTATGAACCATTGTGCTATAAGAACCTATGATTTTAGTATTTTGAGATTAATGAGAAATGTTTTGACCTAATGGTCATAGAGTTTTGAAATCCACTCTACCACATGAGATTACAAATTTGATTGTTGGGTTCTTATGAGCCATGGGATTATTTTGAAAGTAGTTTTCCATGAGATGAGCGAGATAAACTACAGGGATTAGTATTTAGCACCGAGTTGGGTAAGTTACCACGGTTTCTTACCCCTGAACTACGTGCCACCGTAGGTTTGAGATTTTGGGCCTGAGGCCGAGATGATTGGGTCCAAGGCCAATATAAGTGATCACTGAGTTGAGGTTATACTCCTTGGAAAGAGTATGACGCCTTTCCTCAACATGAGGTTTCTTCCTTAGGAGGACAAGACGTTGGAATCCATGTAGCTCGCATCGTTTATGTCGGCTAAGAGAACCTCCCTAAACAAAAGTATTTTCCATTGAGATAGAATATTTTCCCTAAATCTTTGAGATGAGATATTTTCTAAAGTGAATGAATTTCTTTTGAGTATTTTCCAAATAAGGAAGTAGTTTTCTGTACTAATAAGAGTTGATCATCAATTTTTAAACCAATGTCATATAATTCCAAGTTCCAAGTGTTTGGGTTCAAAAGAGTTATAAGTTCTTGAGCAATAAAGAAGTTTTACTCTCCATGAGACATATGCATGAGTTTAAAGTATTGTTTAAAGCTTCTTTCATCCTATGAGTAATGATAATAAGTGGAGAGCACAGATTTTAAAGCCAAAGTATAATGACTCACGAGATTTGTGTTACATGCTTCATTCTACTTGATTTATGAGCTTTATATTTTAGACTTATTCAAGCCATGTGAGTCATTCCTATTTGCATGCCTGATTTGATTAAAGAGTATTGATATTGTTTTATGTAAATGCATACACCCCCATTTACTAAGTACATTCCCAAGTGCTGATCCACATATACGTCTATGTTCTACATTGTCTTATAATATAGGTTCAGGTGCTCAGTCCCAGCCTCGTCAGTGATTCCCGAGTACCTTCGTCTACATTTCTATAGTGGTGAGTCCTGATGGTTTGAGGACCTATCTTCAGACATTTCAGTATTCAAGTGTTTATGTTATTACTTTCAGTTCAGTTTGAGTCAGTTGGGGACCTATCCCAACGTCTCTCAAGTTCATGGAGTAATAGAGGCTTTGTCAAACTAGTTATTAGACTGTATTTTTTTTTAGATTTCCAGTATTGTGGTCATTTGGACCGAGTATTACCTTCGTATTTCCTTTTATTTGATATGACAATGCCAGTGTTTTGTATATTTCTTCTTGAATGAGTTATTGTGAGAAGTGATACGCTCAAAGGGTTAGCTTGGGTCTACTTGTAGCCCTAAGCATCGTGTGACTTCCCAGGAGGTGATTTTTGGTCGTTACATATACCAGCCCCACTTGCAAGCATACAACATGCCATAACCATTATTAATCAACTTTGGGACTATAACCCATTGTCTAAACAAAGATATCAATTTAATTAAACATTTAGGACTCAAACCCATTTATCAGGTCATACTAATTTATGGCCAACAAGGCATTCATAAAACCATTTACCAACCACTTACATTATTAGTCCAATGCCTTAGTTCAAAACACAATTCAACATGTGGCAAGATCATTCTCATAGGTAATTTTACAAATAGGTTGAGGGCATACCATTATTAAACCATTATTCAAGACAAAAAGCATCAAGTTAGGGTTAACCATAACCCCTTAGTTTAATGTGCAAAACCATTATCAAAAATGTATAATCACAATTTAAACCATGAGAAAACAATACTCAACATTATGCATTCAAACCCTCCACAATGGTTTCTAAAACCACCATTAATGATTCGTGAACAATATTTAAACCAAATGATAATTGTGAAATAACAATGAAGAAAGAGTCACATGCCTACGTTATGAAGATTCAAAGAGAGATTTTTATCCTTAAGCCTTTAGATAACCACCTTGTAGAAAACTTAGCCCAATATTTCTTGAGAAGTTTTGAGGGAGTTTAGAGAGTGTTTTAATATTGTTAAGTGTAAAATGAATTCCCAAAAAGTTTTATAAGATTTAGGGACCTAAGGGATTTGGTTGGGAAATGTCCAAAATACCCTCAGCATAAAATCTATAGAAAACTTGCAAGTGGGTATGATTGGACCCTCCGACTCATCATCACAACATATGAGTAGTACCCCTATATCATCATAAGATAAGAAAGTTGGACATTATATTCTGTCCAACATACGATCCCTAGCCTTACCCATCACAACACCATATGACTAGTACCATCAAGTCATATCCATGGCAGAACATCAAGGGCAAGACGCTAGAAAACATACGATTAGCCCTACCTTCTCGTTATATCACCATATGACTCATATCGTTCCTCATAACTAGGACAGAATTTTCTAACAATACACTGACCAACATACTACTAGTGTCCCTAGACCTATCACCATACCATACAACTTATGGTGTGAGTCCTATAATAGACAGAGAGTTCAAGAAACAAGAATTTTGCAAGGGCCAATGTTCGGGGTGTTTCAGGTAGAGTAGGTTCCATCATGACTCATAAATCAAGTCTATACAAATTGTTATCAGAGCCTAGGTTTCATCGATAATATTGGGACAAGAGCAAGTATCTAGTAGAGTTTTGCAGATTAGAATGATGATGTCCGTTTCCTTTCTTCAAAAGGCTATGGGACATTTTTAAGAGTTCATCACTTCTTTTGCTCATACTATGCTAAGAGTCTGAGTTGGTTTGTAGAGTATTCCCTTGACTTTACACTTTTGTAGATGGCCAGGGCACGTGCTACTTCTACACAAGCCAAGGGTCCCGAGATTGAGCCTAGGGATCCTACTCCTATTATTGGATGACCTAGAGGTCGTGGAAAGCCGTGTGATGTGTATCTAGCTAGGATCTAGGATAGACTGGCTTTTCTAAGTCCTATTCAAGCTCTTGTGATAGATATTCATCCACCTCAGCTAGCAGTACGCCAGGGGCCAACCCAGACTCTACCAACGTTTATTTTTTCTTTAGTTCTCAGAGATACATTGGTTTAGCTTTTGGTTTTAGATGGTTTTACACCATTTGATAGTGAAAAATCTACTGATTAGAGTTGTACTGAGGTAGCAGTACAACCTATATCTATGGATCCTAGAGTTGTGTTTCCTCTTTTATTGATAGTTTCTTATCCAAAGATTTCTCAGCCTACTGCATCTACTGAGGAGTAGAAAATATTGGATAGATTATTAAGATTGGCTCTGCCTAGGTCTGGTTCACTGAGTGAGGATGGATTTGAGTTTTTGATTTCTTGTAAAGATAGGTTTCATAATGTGAGCCTTGTTGAAACTCATGGTGTGGATTAAACCATATTTTAGTTGGACTTGGCTGCTCGACATCAATGGAGAGGTTATATGGATTCTAGATCAATTAGATCTTCTCCCTTGACATAGGCTTGGTTCTCTGAGATGTTCTTAGAGAAGTACATGCCTCGCAGCCTTAGAGATCATTTGAGGGATCATTTCTCTGGATAGGCATGTGACTTTTATTCTGGACACTAAGTATGAGAGAGTTCATTACTTTGTTAGAGGATTAAGACTTCCCATTTGTATGTCTACTCAGAGTTTAGTTATCGTGGGTAGGTCTTTTGCTGAGGTGTCAGATCATGCTTGGGTGATATAGGAGATGCACCGTGAAGGTCGTGATAAGAGGCCTAGGTTTTAGAGTAGATTTAGTGGGTGCCATAGTAGTTTCTGATTTGGAGGTAGTATTTCTCATGGTGGGTAACCTCCATGTCCATCCTATCAGTCTCAGAGTTAGCCTAGTCGACCTATTTAGGAAACACTTTAGATTACTGATAGGGTCAGTCTAGTGCTAGTGATTCCCTAGTATGGCCAGTAGTTAGTCTTTGAGAGATTTATCATCTAGTAATTCTAGACATAGAGGTCATTTTGGGTCATCCGAATTTGTTGTTCTGGTTCACCTCAGGCATTATGTTATAGTTGTAGAGCTCCTTGTCATAATTTGTAAGATTGCCCTAGTTGTAGGGTGATTTTTCCTTCATCTTCATCTCAGCTAGAGGTAGTTCTTAGGGTCGTAGGGGTGGTTTTCAGGGTACTCGAAGAGGTTCTCAAGCAGGCAGGACAGGAGGACAGTCAGGTGCCCAGCCAGAAGGCAGGCATGGTCAGTTGTATGTAGTACCTACTAAACCCGAGGATGAGACTTCAAATATTATTGCTATAGGTATGATTTTGGTGTGCCGCTAGTTGGACCTTTCTTTATTTGATTTGGGATCCAATTATTTTTATATATCTACTTATTATGCACCATGATTGTAGTTGCCTTATGGCTTTTTATCTGTGCCGTAATGCAATCTACTACTGTGGGTGATTCTTTAATAGTGGATCAAGTTTTTAGATAATGTGTTGTGACTGTTAGTTATGTTGATACTTATATTGATCTTATTATTCTTGATATGGTGGATTTTGATGTGATTCTGAGCATGGACTAGTTAACCCAATATCACACAGTCATGGATTGTCTTGCCAAGATCGTTACATTAGCTATGCCTAGCGTACCCCTAGTCGTCTGGCAGGGAGCAATTAACTGCGAGCCGATGGAGATTATTAATTATGTTTGTTCTAGGAGGCTTATTTTGAGGGGTTGTGAGTCTTATCTTACTTATATTTGTGATACTAGTATGGAGAGTCCATTGCTTGACTCTATTGTTGTTGTTTGTGAGTTTCCTAATTTGTTCCCTACCAACATGCCTAGTAATCCCCTTGTTCATGAGATTAAGTTTGCTATTGGTCTCAAGCCTGGCACCCAACCTATTTCTATGACACCTTACTATATGGCTCCTGTCGAGCTTAAGGAGCTGAATTCTCAAGTTCAAGATCTTCTTGGTAAGGGTTTTATTTGACTGTGTGTATCGTATTTTGGAGATTCGGTGTTGTTCGTGTAAAAGAAAGATGGCTCCATTCATATGTTATTGACTATAAGAAGCTTAATAAGATTATGGAGAAGAACCGTTATCCTATACCTCGCATTGATTATATGTTTGACCAGCTTTAGGGTGTGGCAGTTTTTTCTAAGATTGATTTGAGATCTGGTTATCATTAGTTAAGGATTCGGGATGAGGATATCCCAAAGACAGCTTTTGGGACCTGTTATGGTCACTATGAGTTCTTAGTGATGTAATTTGGGTTGACTAATTCCATAATCGCGTTCATGTATTTGACGAACCGAGTATTCAAACTATATTTAGTTCCTTTGTGATTTTGTTAACTGATAATGTGCTATAGAAATATACCACTTTTGATGCTTAAAACTATGAAAATATGCAAGTTTCTTAGGATATTTTGTTAGATATGACGCATTTTTGGTATGTTTTGCAGGAAACTAGGTTTTGGATGAAATTCTAAAGAAAAAGAAGAAAAGTGAAATTTTTGAGTACATGCAAAGTCAACTTTGGGCGTATGTGCTATAAACTTTAGTATATATGATCAAAGTATGTTGAGAATCTGAAAGTCTAGAGACTAAGCTATAGGAAAAGCAAGAACATCAACATACTAAGTCAACAAATGGTTGATATGTTTAGCATACGGTCCATATATGGACTAAGTCTGTACCAAAATGCAAAAGTCCAGAGAGTTGAAGATCCAGAATTCAAAGGTGGCAACATACTAAATCCAACATATGGTTCGTATGTTCAACATACGGTCCGCATGTTGATTTAGTAAGTAGCAACCGACTTTTTTTTTCTTTTTCATTTAGAATTTGATTTGTAGGGTTTCTATGTATTTTATAAATACCCTAATGACATTTTGAATTTAGTTTATGAACTCTTTATACTCACAAACATATATTTTGATTTTGAGATCTGTATTAGGTCTTAGAATTATTTTGTATTGATTTTGGTTGTTAAGTAAGTTGAAGCTTTGGGATTTTCAATTATTAGTTATTTTGTGATTGTGGAATGAATAGGAATTCCTTTAATCGTTACACAAACATGAGCGGCTAATCTTCCTTACCTAAGGTTTTGGGAACCCTAGCTACATAATGAAGTAGGGGAAGTGTTCAATCCTTCTCAACCATTGGTGCTACTTGTATTTGGGGTTCCTTTTCTTTTATTGATTTCTTAATGTGTGTGCACATTAGGATCCAACCTGTATTCTCTATGAACTCGAGAGGGAGGTAGAGATTAGGAAAAGGAAATTGCAATGGTGATTTGGGGTTAATTACCATAATAAGATTACTTGTACTATCTTCTTAAGTCAGTTAACTCCCATCTAATCAACTTGAGATCGAGCGAAGATAGTTGTAAATAGGGTCTAATGTAAGGGTTAGTAAGAAAACACTCTGAGATCGAGAGCTGATGAGTGAAATTTAATAAATGGTGCCAAGAGGCAGTTGGTGATACCTATCTTACTAGACTCTACATGTACAACAGTTGTATAGTTAGGTTGAGTGCGAGAAGCTTATTGAGTTAGAAGCCGGGGGAAACCCAACCCTAGTGTTACTTGTTCGATATTAGTTACTTGTTCGATACTGTCACTTCAAACCCCCCATTTACTTTCTAGTTCTACCTATTGACTACAATAGTTAGGATCCACGATTCCACTTATTCCCTTGAAATTCGACCCCAACCTTTATTGGGTTACTATACTTGACTACGACCGCATATCTTCAGATTGAAGGTGTAGCTTGGCGTGATCCAATTTTTGGCATCGTTGTCGAGGAATATGGTGTTGAGTTGTGAATTGAGGTTGTTGTAGTCTTTGAGTCTTTTATTTTTATTCTTAGTTGGGTACACCGCCTAGCACATACAGTAGGGGAAATCCATTACTCCCATTTAATCTAAATATAGATCGGATCCTACAAATACCTAGTAGGATGACAGAGCCAAAATATGATGATGTTCCTGAAGGGGTTCATGATGATGCACACCAGGTGCCTCCCCATCCTCCTGAAGGAGTTTAGGATATTATTGACCAGTAGATGGAGGTGTTGTTATCACAAGTTGCTAATTAGAGTAGGGAAGAAAATGCTCAACATATAGCTTGAGAGGCAGAGCTAGTTGTTCAGAGATAGGAAATAAACCACCGAGCAATACTCAGTTGTAATCATAATAGAGTTGCAGCCCTATGAGGATGATGAAGAGGATATAGGGTATGTTGAGTTAACAAAGACTGGAGCTATTATTCCTCCTATTTTTCCCCTCTGTCATTAAGTTTGACATAATGAGTGTAATGATTCAACTCTTAAATCTAAAGGGTGTATTTGCGGATTTACCTATAGATGACGAAAACATGCACCTTGCAAATTTCATTGGGATTTACAGTTCGTATAAAAATCCAAGGGTAAATCAGGAGGCTTTTAGATTGAGTTTGTTCCCTTTCTCGCTTACTGGAGAAACATCTTTTTGGCTAGGAGAACTTCCTAGAGGATCTATCACTACGTGGAATGAGTTGTGTAGGCAATTCTTGAAAAAGTTCTTTCCTCCATCAAGGATGTTGTATTAAGGATGAGATTTATAATTTCAGGTAGCTGCTGTCAAAATCTATGTACGAGGTTTGGTTATGGTTCAACAAAAAGCTGAGTATACTTCCCAACCATCGGATTTCAGGGATGAGATTATTGGAGATATTCTACAGAGCGTTGACCATCAGTTCTAGAGCCATAGCATACACTATTTCTAGAGGAGCTTTTATGAGACTACATTAAGAAGTAGCTTTATATATCCTAGATCATATCTCTCTTACTAACCGAGGGTGGAAAACTTGGGAGGTTGAGAGAGGATCTAGCACGTATGTTGTTGGTTACTCCTGCAACCAAAAAGTAGCTGATGATTAAGTAGTGCAAGAAATTATGCTACTGAGAACTAATCTTGAGATACTGTCAAAGCAGTTTAAAGTAGCATGTTCTAAGAATATGAATATAGTAGGAGCTTAGGGTTCAACTTCCAAAGCAGGTTTCTAAGCCCAAGGTCAAGGAAAACAAGGTTGGAACTATTATGATAGATACAAAGATTGTAGTAGGGAGTGAGACAGTAATAGGATAAAAACAATGACTACATAGAGAAGGTAGATAGGTACATTTAACCAGGCAGCAGGGATATAGAATCTAAAATGGAGGCGATGATGACCAAGCTGGTCAAGGGTAAAGAAAATTTGGAGAACATCCTTAAGGAGATTAAGGCTGAAATTTTAGGGTTGACACAGATTGTTGAATATCATGCCACTATTATCAAGCAGATGGAGCACAATTTTGGGCAGATGTCAACAACACTGAATTAGAGGCAGCCAGGTACCCTTATGAGCAATACTATTCAAAATCCAAAAAAATGATGATCATGTTCTTGCTATTACCACATAGAGTGGTATGTCTACTGTGGATCCCCCATTACCTACTGCAGAAGTGCCAAGGCATGAGGAAGTTGTTGTTGATGAGATACCTATTATAGATTTAGAAAGGGCAACAGGTGGTAATGATGATGTTTTTAAGGATAAAGGTAAGGTTCAGGTCGTTGAGTCATAAGTGAAATAAATTCCATGAGCACCCCCACCTTTTCCTCAGAGACTGAAGCAGAAGAGAGAAGAAGGGTAGTTTAAGTGATTCATTGAGATGCTAAAAGAGTTGAGCTTGAACGTCTCTCTTCTTGAGGTGTTGGAGCAGATACCTGGATATTCCATGTTTATGAATCAATTAGTTACAAAGAAGAAAGGGGTTACTATTAAGGATGTTGTTGGATTTCACCACTTAACTACGTCGACCACCTCACTATTACCAATTTGAATGGAGAGAGTGAACTTCCCAGGGTCTTTAAGCTTTTTGAGCATCTTCTGCATTACCACAGAGTTACATTCTTCAGTGAGTGCTACTATCTTGACATCCTACAACTTAACTTTGTTAATATGAATCTCTCTGAATATGTCAAAAGACTTTTTTAAGAAGGCCTCCTCCTTTGACTTTATATACTTCTATGGGAAAGGTAGTGGTGGTCTCTCCTATACCTGTTCAACAACTTTGGTTTTTGAATACTTAGAATTCCTCAAACTTTTAGCATTTTGGTCATCAACCTGTTTAGGAACCAAATTAGCATCTACCTCCTTAGCTTTCTTTGGAGGTTCTTCATTAATCTCTTTACCACTCCTCAAAGTGATTTCGATTACTTGTTTAGGATTTTCAGTATCACTTGGAAAACAACCTTGAAGCCTTGAATTTTGCGCTGCTGCTAACTGGCCTATTTGTAACTCCAAGCCCCCTATAGCTATTTGCTGGATTTTATATCAGCTGCCAATTTTGCTTGAGCAACTAAGATTTGTTTCAACATCTCTTCCATATTTCTAGTGGGCTAATTTTCTTAAGCCTGTGGTTGCTGAAACTGTTGTTGTTTGGCATTCCATTAATGATTTGGTGGCTGAGTCTACCACTTTAGATTGTAGGCGTTTCCATAATTAGACCTTTGAACATTTCCCACAAACATCACTGACTTAGGATTGGCAGCACATATATCTACAGAATAACAATACACTAAGTACTTGTCTGCTGAATTGCATTCACTGTTGCTACAGGCTGTGTAACCCCCAACTTCATATTGCTGAATTAAGTTGTTAACTAATTTTGTAATGCAACAATTTGAGTGGATATAGCGGTAAATTGATCCACTTCTAATGCTCCTACAACCTTCTTTGTAGTATTTATTGAGGCAGAATGCAACTCAAGATTTCCTTGTGCAATCTGGTTCAATAAAGTATATAGATCATCATACGTTAATTCTAATACTTGACCACCTGCAGCTGAATCTAGCAAAATTTTTATGTTGTGATCAAGTTCTTTAAAAAAAGTGTGAGTTAATACCTCATTGGACTGCTGATGATGCGGACAGTCTAAAAGAAAAGCTTTGAATATCTCCCAGGCATGATATAATTTCTCTTTTGCTCTCTGTTTGAAACTGCAATCTCACTCCACAATTTTGCACTCCTGACAGATGGAAAAAATCAAATGAGGAATTTACAGTTTGTCATCCCAGGTTGTGATTGAATTTGTCGGCTCAGCGTTCAACAACTTATTCGCTTCCCCTAATAATGAAAAAGGGAAAAGTGTCATCCTAACATAGTTAGTTGACATACCTGTAGGGATAAATATGTCACTGATCTCCAAAAATTTCTGCAGGTGGACTTGTGGATCTTCATGTGAAAGCCCCACAAACTGTCCACTACTGATCAAAAGTTGCACCATGTTCTATTTCAACTCAAAGTTACCACGAGCAGCTAATTTTTGAAAAGGGTAGGTCAAATTTATCGTAAGTGGGATTGCCATTTCATGAATTATCCTGTGGGCTAGTTGAGCTTCATCCATTAGAGCAGGGTTGTCTTGTTCTACTAGAAATTATGGGATATGAGAGAGAAGGATTACTTCTCACCTTTATTGATGGAAGTGTTGGAGGGTTCGAGGCTTGGTTCAACTAATTCCCTATTCCTTGCCAGCTTACTAGCCTATAAACATATTTCTGGCACAATCGATCCCAAGATCAAGTGTAAAGCACCAAAGAAATCTTAGAAGTAAAACTAAAACAAAAATAGTTTCCAACTTACAAGTCCCCGACAATGGCGCCAAAAACTTTTTGCACCCAAGCACACACGCAAGTGTACGTGGTCTCACCAAGTAATATAGTGGACTTAAATAAAGCTGAATATCGATCCCTCAGAGACTTTTATCAACAACTATCTAATTCAAGTTCAACTATTAAGATTAAAGTAGTTCAATGTAACCAAAAGAGTTTTGAAAGTTTGTAAACTACAAGTAAACTAAAATAATACAGAAAAGTAAAGAGTTTGGACAATCAATGGATGAAAACCTAGGGTTAAAGCACTACGAATAATAATACTATGCCATTGAACCTTATTCGTTAGATTGCTTGTCTTGGTTGTTGATTTGTAGGGTTTATCGCATGATCATGGTCACCCGACCTTTAATCGTCTACCTAACTAGACATTACAACTATATCATTGGGGGGGAGATATAATAATCCAATTAGATACATGAAGCTATCATCCTACATGTTAACCAAATAAGGCTTCTAGGTATATCTCTATCCTAGTCACTAATTCAAATTCCTTATTTTATAAAAGAATAAGAACCTTGTTTTATCTATCCACATGTTTTATCTTCTTATTCCCTCTCCTGGGCTCACAAAGTCAACAATGGATGTATCCTAAGGGTAGATAATCCTTAAAATAGTTATAAAAAGGATAAAAAAAACAAGAAAATATGATTAGAAATCAAAACCAAGTAAATTCAAAGAAATAGTAATCATGTTCTTGGCCTTAACCCTGCAAAGGGGGAGTTTAGCCACTCATGGACATAGTCGTAATAAAATCCATTAAAAAGATAAAGTAAAAGAAGAAAATTCCTAATTGAAGTTTTTTCCTTCCCCTCTACAAGTTTCAAAGCCATCCAAGGTGTTTTTAATTGATTAAACCAGTTCCTTTTATAATAGGACTAGATTTTCTATAGTTTGCACCTCACCGCGATGCGGGGCTATTTTTCCTCATCTAACTCCACGAACCGGACTTATAATGGTGAGATACTGGATTTTTACACTTGAGAATTACCCCTCACTTCAATGTGGGGTTATTTTTCCGCATCTAACTCTGCGACACGGTCTTGACATCCCAGGTGTCCTATTCTCGTCAAGTTGTGTCTTGTGCTTTTATTGATCCATTCCAAGCCTTTTTGTGTTGTTTACACATGATTTAAAGTTTCTATATCCTTTATATATCATCATAATCAACTCAAAAGCATCCTATAACATTAAACACAATGTATTAAAGCTCAAAATATCACAACATCCAAGACGACGAACTAAAAACTTAAGCTAAGAATACTAGTTTTGCCCCTTTTGATCTTTCACTTAGTTTTGATTCTTGGCTTGATTAAATTGTTCTTTAAACACTATAAGAAAGTTTTTACACATATAATTACACAATAACTCCATTAGGAACTCATTATACACATTAGAATATATTGTGATCAACTAGAACAACACCTAGCTCAAGCTAGTAACACTAGTTTTCTCATATGAACTCTAAATGACCAATTTTATTCCAAACTTGTTTAAAAGACACCTTTAACATTGTAATCACATACTTAAACACTTAGATGCTCATTTATATCATTATTAACACATTAAGAACATAAGTTATACTAAAAACCAGGCTAAAAAGGATAGGATAACAACACTGAGGTGCATAAATCCAGCTTAGATCAATGCGCATACTATGCTATTATGACATACTTTCTATGATTAACAATATTGAGATGTGAGATTGAAAGGTAGCAATTTGTACAAGTCAAAAAATGAGAAAATAGTTATAATATGGGATGACATAAATGGACTTTAGTAATTAAATGGGTTGGTAATAAGTGATGATTAGAAAATAAATGATGATTAGTGAAAAATGATAATAAGGTTGTTAATGATGGTAACATTATAGAATATGGGTAAATTATTGAATGATAGTGAAATAACATTAAAGGTGAGTTATAATGTCAATTGATTGCTTATTCTGTCATGAGTGTACTCTCTAGTCGTATGGAAGGTTGTGATGAGTTCTTTACTTTTCTGCACCAATTGGCGTATGGGAGCCAATTTTTTAGTTTGTGATTTCTTGTGTGATATTATATAATGTTATGTTATTATTCTAGCTACTTACAAATTATGTACAGTGGTGTTGAATATGATTTGAGTTTATTTTTGTATCTTGACTTAGTTATGTTATCTTGCATTTTATCATACTTACATCATGATTTAGCTTAGTCGGCCGATGATGTCTACTGAGTACCCATTATTTTGGTACTCATACTATACTTCTGTACCTTTTGGTGTAGATTCAGGTACTAGCTCTCATCATTGATCATTATTCTTATGGTGACTAATTTTCAGAGATAAGGTGAGCTCTTGGAGCTTGAGTCGCCCATTTCCCTCTATATTTATTTTCAATATTTTGTTTTGACATAGATATATTGACTATTCTAGACTTTGATTTTTATTAATACTATTAGATGTACTTGTATTGGTACTACCAGGTCGTGGGATTGGTATCTTGTGTTAATTATTTATTTTATCTAGAACCTTTGTTATTTATAAATTATGTTCTTGAAATTTTGCATATGTTGGGCATTTTCTACCTATTAACCCATTGTAGTATCTCTGAGTTATGGTTTGGCTTACCTACTAGCGAGATTTAGTAGGTACCATCATGACTCATAAATTGAGTCGTGACAAATTGGTATCAGAGCCTAGGTTACACCGGTATTATTGGTACAAAAATAAATATCTTGTAAATTCTTGTGGATTATAACCATGACATTTATTTCCTATCATTGAGAGGCTATGGGACATTTTTAAGAGCTCATCACTTCTTTCATACATATCATACAAAGAATTGGAGTTGGTTTGTAGAAGTATTCTCTTGAATTTACTCTTTTGCAGATAGCTAGGGCACATGTTGTTGCTACATGAGATGAGGGTCCCGAGACCAATCCTAGAGCTCCTACTCCTATTTATGGATGACTTAGAGGTCATGAAAACTATGAGATGTGTCCCTAGCTAGGAGGCAGGATAAGCTACCTTCCCCAAGTTTTATTCCTACTCCTGAGCCAGAGATTTTTCTTCCCCAACAAGTGGTGGGTCAATGACCAACCTAGGCTCCACCATGGTTTATTCCTTCTTCATTTCTCAGACGTACGTTGATTCAAATTTTTGAGATAGTTAGTGGTATGCCATCTGGTGGTGCAAAGTCTACTGATTAGAGTGGTATTGAGGCGGGGGTGTAGAATATAGCTATGGCTCCTAGAGTTTAGGTTCCTCCTGCATAGGTATTTTCTCAACTTGTGGTTTCTCAGCCTACTATGTATTCTGAGAAGCAGAAGATATTGGGTAGGTTCTTGAGATTATCTCCATCTAGGTTTTATGTTGCTCCGGCCCAGGATAAATATGAGTTTCTAATTGCTTGTAAGGATAGGCTCCACAATTTAGTCCTTATTAAGACTCGTGGTGTAGATTACACCATATTTCAATTGGATTTGGATACTTGACATTGGTCGAGAGATTTTATGGGCTCTAGACAAGTTGGATCTTCTCTCTTGACTTGGTATCAGTTCTCTAAGATGTTTATGGAGAAGTACATTTGTTGCAGCCTTAGAGATTATTTGAGGGATCACTTATCTATATTATAGTAGGGCACTATGGCAGTTGTAGAGTACGAGACTCATTTTCTTGAGTTGGCCAGGCATGCGACTTATATTCTTGATACTAAGTATGAGAGAGTTTGCTTCTTTGTTAGATGGTTGAAACTTCCCATTTGTATGTTTACTAAGAGTTTAGTTGTTGTGGGTAGGTCTTTTACTGAGGTTTGGGATCACGCTTGGGTGATAGAGGAGATCCATTATGAGGCCTAAGGGGGCAATGATAAGAGGCCTAGATATCAAGACAATTTCAGTTGGAGCCATAGTAGTTCCCGATTCAGGGGTAGTAGTTCTCATGCTGGGTATTCTCCACGTCCATCCTATCAGCCTCATAGTTAACCCAGTCGATCAGTTTAGATAGCTCTTTATATTATTGATGGAGGTCAGTATAGTACCAGAGACTGCCCTGGTCAGGGTAGCAATCTGTTTGTGAGGGTTTCATCTATTGTCCATTCTAGTGGTGGTGGTTATTCTAGGTTAGTTAGATCTGTTGGTTATGTTTTTTCTCTAAGTTTATATAATAGCTATGGGGGTCTTGTTCACTATTCTTGAGAGTACCCTCTTCGTGGGGTGTTTGTTGTTTTAGCTTAGAGTGTCCCCCCTATTAGAGCAGTTTATGCCTTAGCTAAAGGTTGTTCTCATAGTCATGAGGGGTGGTTCCCAGGGTACTAGAGGAGGTTCTCAAGTAGGAAGGATCGGAGGTTGGTCAGGTGCCTAGCTAGGTGGTGAGAGTGTTTAGTTGTATGCAGGACCTGCTAAGCCTAAGGTTGAGACTTTGGATGATGTTGATACAAAAATAATTTTGGTGTGCCGCCAGTCAGCCTTGCTTTATTGTATCTAAGATCCACTTATTCTTATATTTCTACTTATTATGCACCACATTTGGAGTTTTTTTTTATTTATTATTTGTGCCATAACACGTATCTACTTCCCTAGGTGATTCTTTAGTAGTGTATTGGGTTTTTAGAAAATGCGGTATGACTATTAGAGATGTTAATACTTATGTTGATCTTATTATTCTGGATATGGTGTATTTTGATATGATTTGGGGCATGGACTGGTTATCCTACTATTATGTGGTCATGATTTATTTTACCAAGATCGTTACCTTAGCCATGCCCGACATACCCCAGTCGTGTGGCAGAGAGCGGTTAGCCTCGAGCCAACGGGGATTATTTCTTATGTATATTCTAGGAGGCTTATTTCAAGGGGTTGTGAGTCTTATCTCGCTTATATTTTTATACTAGTGTAGAGAGTCCGGTGCTTGACTCTATTCCTGTAGTTTGTGTGTTTCCTAATGTGTTCCTTACCAACTTGCTTGGTACCCCCTGTCCATTAGATTGAGTTTGCTATTGATCTTGAGCCTAGCACCTGACCTATTTCTATGGCACCTTACCATATATCTTCTATCGTGCTTAAGAAGCCTAATTCTCAGCTTTAGGATCTTCTTGGTAAGGGTTTTATCAAATCGATTGTGTCCCTTTAGGAAGCTCCTGTGGTGTATATGAAAAACAAAAATGGTTCCATGCATATGTGTATTTATTATAGGAAGCTTAATAAGGTGACGATGAAAAATAATTATCCTATGCCTCACATTGATGATTGTTTGACCAGCTTCAAGGAGGGCAGTGTTTTCTAAGATTGATTTGATGTCTAGTTACTATTTGTTGAGGATTCAAGCTAAGGATATCCAAAAAATAGCTTTTTGAACCTGTTATGGTCGTTATAAATTCCTTGTGATGTCATTTGGCTTGACTAATGCCTCAACCATGTTTATGGATTTTATGAACCTAGTACTTAGGCCTTATTTGGATTTCTTTGTCATTGTGTTCAGCGATGACATCCTTGTGTATTTGAGAAGTAGAAAAGAGCATGCACAATATTTGAGGGTCATGCTCCAAACTTTGAGAGATCGTGTGATTTTTGTGAAGTTTTCTAAGTGTGAGTTTTGGCTTGAGTCGGTGACATTACTTGGACACGTGGTGTCTAAGGATGGGATATGGTAGACCCAACCAAGATTGAGGTGATTCATTATTGGGTAAGACCTACATCTCCAACTAAAGTTCATAACTTAATTAGGTTGGCTAATTATTATAGGCGATTCATTGAGGGTTTTGCTACTATTTCAGTTCCTATGACCTAATTGACTTGGAAGGAGGTTCCTTTCTAATGGTTTGAAAAGTGTGATTCGAACTTTGGAAAGCTCAAGGATTTTCTCACTTCAACTCCTATTTTAGCTCTTTTTATTGAGGGTGAGGGATTCATCATTTTTTGTGATGTTTATGGTACTGGATTGGGTTGTGTATTGATGCAACAAGGTCATGTTATTACTTATGCTTCTAGATAGCTTAAGGTGAAGGAATGCAACTACCCCACTCATTATTTAGAGTTGGCGGTGGTAGTTTTCTCTCTTAATATTTGGAGGCATTATCTTTATAGTGTGCATTGTGAGATTTTCACCGATTATCATAGTCTTTAACATCTTACAACCCAGAGAGAGCTTAATGCTAGATAGCATAGATAGATGGAGTTGCTTAAGGATTATGATATTTCCATCTTGTATCATCCAAGAAAGGAAAATATGGTAGCGGATGCCTTGAGTTGGAAGGCAGTGAGTATGTGTAGCTTGGTTTTCATTTTAATTTCTCAAAGGCAGTTGGCACGGGGCATTCAGTCCTTAGCCAACTAGATGGTTCTCTATGATATTTTAGGTCCTGGGAGGATTTTGGCTAGTATGGAGGTGGGGTCCTTGCTATTTGAGCAGATTCGAGATGGTCAGTTTGAGGATAGTAAGCATCGCTTCCTTCAGATCAGGTGTTGAGTAGTGAGTCCGAGAGGAACACCATAGATTCTGAGGGTATTTTGAGGTTTGATGGTTATATTTATATTATGAGGATTGATGACTTGATTCAGTTGATTTAGCATGAGGTTCATAGCTCTAGATATTCCATTCATCTCGGTACAACTAAGATGTACAGATATTTGAGGCAACATTATTGGTGGAGTGGTATAAAGAGCGATGTGGAAGACTTTGTAGCTCGTTACCTATGTTGTCAGCAGGTAAAGGCCAAGCATCAGTGACTAGGTGGTTTGACGTAGAGGTTTCCCATTCTCGAGTGGAAAAAGGAATGGATCACCATGGATTTTATTAGTGGTTTGCCTCATACATCCCATGGTTCTGATGGTATTTAGGTCATTATAGATCATTTGACCAAGTCAACATATTTCATTCATATTCAAATGTCCTTTAGTTTTAAGAAGTTAGACCATGTCTATGTTCAAGAGATAACATATTTGAATAAGCCCATTTCTATCATTTCAAACCATGGCTCTATGTTAACTTTAAGATTTTAGAGGGATTTTAAGGAGGAGTTGGGTACTAAGGTGGATATTAGTACAACCTTTTATCCACAGATTTGAAATACCCTAGGTTTTGGACCCTTGCCAAATTCCTTGGGTTTTGGACTTACTGGAATTGGTATGACTCAAGGGGTTAGGGGTTGGATTAATGGCTCACTCATACATTGGACAGTAGGTTTGTCTTGGTTACTTCCCAAGGTATGACTCAATAAGGTACATGTCATATAGAAGGATACGAGGGATGCAATACTAAGTCATTTGTTGTTTGTTGGTTGGTCTTGTAGAATCTGCCCAAGATAAAGTTGGAGGGTAGGGTTTGGTGTACCACCCATACCCTAAGGTAAGAGTTAGGTTGGTATAGTCATATAGGAACCAGTTTGTAGGGTCTTAGTGAGGTCTAAGGTACGAGTTAGGGTACCACTCGTACCCTAGGGTACAGATGACATGGGTAAGTCGTGCCCTTTAATGTGGATTGTTTTTAGTTTTAAGTTGTGGGTATTTCGGGCATTTCCTACCCTCAAGACCTTATGTCGTCACATTATATAGACCTTGGTGACCTCTCATAACACTTGTTAAGGGTTAGAAACACTCCAAATACTCTCTTCAAACACTCTCTTGGAGATTGGAGGTTAGGGTTTCTATAAGTGTTCTTCAAAGGGCTCAAGAGTCATGTTAATCTCTAGAATCTTCTTGTATAAGGCATGTTCTTTCCTTTCATTGTTAGTTCCAACTAAAGGAATAGTTTTATACAATGTTTTCATGGTTTGATTATTGTATGGTTTTAGATTTTCAAATATAATTTAAGGGTTTTGGTTATAAATGGTTGGTTATGGTTTTATCATGTTTTAATTATGCTTTTATATTCTTTGATAGTGGTTTTGGATAATTAGTTGCATGGGAATGGTTATTTGGTAATTGGTTTTGGTTTTGGAAATACTATGCCCCCAATATGTTTGTTAAATTCCTATGGGAATGCTTTCACTGCATTGTTGGATTTTAATGGAATTTATGCATGGTTTAAACTTGGTAATAGAACCCTAAATGGTTAAATAGTTTGGAATGGTTTTGGTTTATCAATCATTCTTATGAGGTACAATGGAATCCCCCAAGTAATCAAAATAATAGAACACTTGTGGGGTACATGGGACTCCCCCAAGTTAATTGGATAATATGATCTATGGGTACATGGGAATCCCTTAATCTCTAAAAGGTTTAGCTAAGGACAATACTTGTAAGTTATAGTCTCTATAAAGATACATCTAATATAGCCTTGGTTAATGATAAATGGAATGGTTGGTTAGAAATGGTTTTAATTGGAAAATAATAGCAGGGAGTGATAGCTAACCGTGATGGTGGGAGTTTAATGAATGAACATTGAAAACTTATGTTTTCCGACATGAGGGGTAGGGCATGGTGACCCTTTTGTGATATTGTGAGTTACGTGAGAATTTTATAAGTACATTGTACATATGTATCATGGAGAGTGAAAGGTACTTGGGAATCCCTTACTCTAGTGGTATCTCCGATTCATGCCGCTATAAGTATATGGACTTGTTCAGGGGGTAACACTAGACCCATATATCCCTTGGGTGGTTAAGGACGGTTAATCTACACATATCCAGGTTAATGGTTTTAAATGCATACTAAACTCGATTCCCTTTCCCGACATAATTATATATATGTACGGTTTGTATGCATATGTATGGTTTACTTGGTATTATTAAATGGCATTATGTTATCCTTATCCTGAGTTCATGCTAGCGTTCACCCGCTAACCCATCTCGGGCGGTTGTATCCCCACACGATGTAGGAATCAGACATTCTACTTCTCCTGTTTAGTGATTAGATTTGGGATCAGCTATTGGATTTAATTGGTAAGCTTCCATATTTTAGAAGGCATCTATTTTATGTCATGGATTCCTTTATGTACTTTTATCTTTCATAGACTTGGGTTATGGCTATGTCGGGGGCATGTCCCGACTAGGTACTGTTTGGTTTGGTTTAGAGGCTTTGTTTGGAAAACTGTGGACTTGGGTATGGTTTGATCATGTTATGTTATATATATATATACATTGGGCTATTGTCTTGGTTATGGATTATTGTTTGGAATAGTTATTGGTTGGCTTGGATCGCTGGTTTTGGTTATTGGGTGGATTGACTTGGTTGGGTTGTTCTCGGATATAGACTTATCCCAAAGTCACCACATTGGTAAATACATTATCTTGTTATATGTTTATAGTTCATCCAACTCAGGATACATGTCAGTTGGTTTCGTTAGGTATCAGGGCAGTCTCTGATCATAAATGGGCTCTGGATTTCCTACTACGACAAGGCCTCGGTTCAAATCATGTCAAGATCGATGGCCAGTCCAAGTGGAATAGTCAGTTCTTGAGGATGTGCTCTAAGCCTGTGTTATGGATTTTAGAGGCTAGTGGGCGAAACACTTCGCCTTGGCAGAGTTTGCATATAATAATAGTTATTATTCAAGTATTGAGATGGTGCCTTTTGAAGATTTGTATGGTAGGAGATGTCGTTCTCTCTGGTTGGACGGTTTGAGACTTTCGAGGTTACACATCGTGGTACTGATATGCTTCAGGAGTCGTTGGATAGAGTTAGGATATTTTATGATAGGTTGAGAGTGGCTCAGAGTAGGAAGAAGCCCTATGAAGACTGTAGGCTTCATCCGTTGAGATTTGGCATTAGTGATCATGTATTCCTATGACTATTGACCATTAATCGTATGATAAGATTCGGGACAAAGGGCAAGCTCAGTCCTGGATATATTGGGTTTTTCGAGATTCTTCATGCAATTGGTGAGGTGGCTTATGAGTTAGCATTAACTCCAAATTTTGTCATTGTTTATCTAGTTTTCCTTGTCTCCATGTTGAGGCGATATATTTCTAATCCTTCTTATATGATTAGATGGGACTCAGTCCAGTTGGATGAGAGTTTTACCTTTGTAGAGGAGATGGTGCTCATTTTGGCTAGTGATGTCAACGATTGTGCACTAGAGAGATTCCTATTGTTTAGATTCATTGGAGGCACCGCCCAGTGGAGGAGGACACTTGGGAGATCGAGAGAGAGAGATATGGACCCAGTATCCTCACCTGTTTGAGACTTCAAGAATATCCTAATCCTTAACTTTCGAGGATGAAAGTTTCTTTAGTAGTGCATATTGTAATTACCCTTCAGATCATTTTACACATTTCCATATATTTTCTCCGTTGGAGATTTTCTATAGCTTCCCCAAGTTATTTATGACTTGCTGGAGCTGACAGTTCAATTACTAGGTAGTTAGTTTGTTTTTTTGAGCCATTCCACGGTTTTAAAGTCTTCACCGGTTCCAAATGGCCAGCGAGAGAAAATTTCAATAAAACAATCTCATATGTAAATTCTAACTATGTCAACAGCTCTAAATGTCGATTTTAGGCTAGGTAGACCTTTAGTTTGGGTCCCGAGGCACCCAGGCTCATTTTGACCTAATGTCATAAAGTTAAGAAAATGAAACATGGGTTGGGACCCACATTTGGTCAAAACAATTGCAGATGGAAAATTTGTGTGAGCCATCATTCTGAAACATCAAATTTAATGTGACTACATAGTTTGTTTGTGTATACGGGATTCCAAACAATCCTGAGCACCCGATCTAGCATATTTTAGGTCATGGAAAATCTGGTGCACAAGGTTTTTGGTGCACCGCGATAGCGGCACCTTGGTCCGTGATTGCATCTCCTCTCGTAGAGGAGATGCTGCAATCGCAAAGTGGTGTCACGATAGCGACTGTCAAGGCCCTGAACTGGGTATAAAATGAACCCTTCCACGAATTTTGGCCATTCTTCATCATTCTCTTAAGATCTAAGAACCCTAAATAGAACGGGAGTTAAAAATTGAAGCTTGTTGGTGATTGGAAAGCTAGATTAACATTTATTTCCGTGATTATCATCTGATTTATGGTAAGAATTCACCCTTTTCTTGGTGAAATTTCTTGATTATTTGCTAAAAACCCTAAAACCTTTAGGGATTGATTTTAGCCCCAATTTAGCTTGGTTTTCACCTAGTTTTTGAGGGTCATGATTCCTTGAGCTTGATATTGTAACGCCCAAAAAATGGGTCCCGAGACGTCACATGATGCTTAGGGTCATAAGTGACCCCAAGCTAATCCTTCAACTAGTATAACTCATAAGCAACTGAATAAAAAGTATAAATCTGTTCAAATAGCGGAAAACAACTCTTTTCTGAATCTGATCAATACAAAACTGAATTTACAATAATACAACTCTGCTTTACAAATCAAAATTGAAACTGAGTACATCAACTTCTACTGACTGTCTATGAAGCCTCTACTAGTACTGACTTAAGATAGACGGGTCATGACTCCCAACTATCCCAACTCAATACGACTGAAATAGGAAAATAAAGAACTACTCAAAATATTTATCTGGCTCAAACCCTTGAATTAAAAGGATTCATCACTTGCTGACTAGAAGCTGCGAGCTGACTGAATCTGAATGTGCATTCTAAGTCTTGTACCTACATTATGAGACAATTTAGCACATAGACGTATATGTGGATCAGCACTTTGGGAATGTACTGAGTATATGGGGGTGTATGCAATTAAATAATCAATATCATAAATCCTTATAGAAAATATGCATGCTAGTATAGATGACTCACATAGCTTGAATTAAAACCATCATAATCATGAATAAGAAAACAGGTAATGTAAATCACGTGAGTCATTGTACTTCATTCTAAATCTGCATTCTTTCTTTATTATCAAACTTGTAAGATAGATAAAGTCTTAAAATAACATCTTTCAGAGCATACACTTTAATCCCATGAAAACTAGGAACATCTTTGGAAACTTAAAGATTTTGACACTTGAGAGCCTTAGAAATCTTGGACTCATAACTTTCAAAATACATATACT
Source organism: Capsicum pubescens (assembly GCA_030864215.1). Classification (NCBI taxonomy): domain Eukaryota; kingdom Viridiplantae; phylum Streptophyta; class Magnoliopsida; order Solanales; family Solanaceae; genus Capsicum; species Capsicum pubescens. The sequence continues at coordinate 229,577,185 of CM061540.1, read as the reverse complement.
TTTATCTTAGATAGAGTGGGGGACTACTTTGAGATTTTCTTCTAACAGACATAAACCATGTGAGCTACATGGAGTCCAATATCTTACCCACATTAGGGAGAGTTGTTCTATCCTTGCCATCGGATAGAACCTTAACTTTAGTGATCACTATCTTAACCCACTTGGGGTATATCAGAACCTACGGGGGAACGTAGTTCTGGGGCATGAGACTTCGGAATCAAGCCCAACTCGGTGCTAAATACTACTCCCTTACTTATCTCAGAACTTTAGAAAATCCACCTTAAAACATTTCAATAATATGCAATGGGAGCCAAAACGCATCCCCTTTATCTCAAAATCAAGAATGCGGATTTCTTTCTTAACTTAGGGTCAAAACTCACTTCTTTCTTGAAATCTTGATAGACTTATCATTGAAGCTTTAAAGATCTCATAATAATGGAAATATTGAACATACTTTTTGCAATTCCTTAAAAGTCATCAACAACTCATTCTCAAAACTCATAATTCAACAATAAGGCTCAACTCATAACAACAAGTCTTGGGAATACTTAAAAATATGAAATCAATATAGGAATGTGCAATTTATATCTTGAACTATCAATTTATATCATAATTAAACAAGATAGTCATGCAATTCAAGACTTGAACAATTTCATAATCTCATAAACTTGAAATATTGAAAAATAATATGAATTCATCTTGGAAATACAAAATTCTTTAAGAAAAACTAAAACTTTTGGGCACAAGAATGAAAGGGTGTTCTTTTTCAAAACCCACATACCTTAAACTTGAAGCTTTTGGATGACTTCAAAAATTCCAAAAGGTTATTCACGAACTATTGGGTGTCCCTCATAGCTCTTAACGGGGAATTAAAAAATGCAAGAATTATCGAATTCTCACGGTTGAATCTCTTGATAATTGGGTTTTTATGTTGAAACTATAACCTTGTGGTTGAAGGTGTGTAGAGAATTTTGAGATGTTTAACTAAAGAGAATGGAAGATAATATGCTTCTTGAGGGTTATAAGTCGTGGCAAGTGAAGGAAAAAAATCAAAATACCCTTACTAAACCGCTTCCCAGTTGCTAAAAATCTAAGGCTGACGACATTTGTGATAGGCCGTCAGACTTGTGATAAGTCGTCACAAATGTCATCACTGGGGGGCTGTAATTGATGGATTTCTACCTAAGGCTGACGAAACTCATGATAAGTCATCACACTAGTGATAACTTATCAAAAATTTCATCACTTGGGGCTGGATTCTTCCTAAGGCTGATGACATTTGCTGATAAGTCGTCACAGACGTGATAAGTTATCTGAAATGTCGTCATGTCGTCACTGGGGGCTGGATTCTGCCTAAGGCTGACGACATTCGTGATAAGTCGTCACACTTGTGATAACTTATCAAAAATTTCATCACTAGGGGCTGGATTCTTCCTAAGGCTGATGACATTTGCTGATAAGTCGTCACAGACGTGATAAGTTATCTGAAATGTCGTCACTCAGTTTTCCAGGCTGACATGCCGGAGTAAAATGGGCATAACTTTTTTCTCCGATATCAGATTTAGAAAAAATTAATATCATTAGAAATATAATTCGAATAGATTTCATTTGATATATAGTAGGCCACCCAGGTCGTCATATAAAAAGAGTTATGGTCGATTGAATTTTACTCAAGTTTCGACGCTCACTAAAACTCGAATGATAGAAAAGCTTACAACTTGACCTTTAGTTAGGGGATCTCTATGATCTCAATTCATGCTAAAATAGGTTCCCACACTACATAATTGATTAACATACCAAATTTGCATAGGATTTATGGCTTTTGGAACATCTACACGTAGAAAAGATGGTTTTTGTTTTAGCCCAAAATGTGGGGTGCAACATTATCTCCCCTTTGGGATCATTCGTCCCTGAATGTTGCTCTTTAGGTTAAGGATACACAGGTGAAATAACTTATTAAAATGAATCTATATCTTTCTAATCTTTGGCATACTTCGATGAATGCATATACTCATTATAAGAATAGCTATCTAACTGAATCTTTGATTAGATAGGAGCTGAATGACGGAAGGTTGTTACCTTCGTCTGAATTTGAGCTAACTTTCCCTTTTTACTTATTTTTGAAGAGCTGACTCTTGCTGAGGGTTTAGAATTTTCTTGATGTGCTCTTGGTGAGATCGTACTTATAGACTATAAGGTGATAGTTTATGCAGGCACAAATCATGAGAAAATAAGGCTAAGATCACACAATGGGTATCACAGTGTTTGAGCTGGAATACTTGGAAAACGAAGATCGTTCGGTGAATATTTATTAACTGAATCATGACTAGCTATCTGAATTCTGAAACGGATGCCTGATACACATACTGAGCTGAATTCGCAATTGCAAAACTATTTGGAATTACCGTACTTATGAAACTTTAGGTAGTAAAACTAGGCTAGTTCAAAAAAATGGAAATCCATAGAAATCTATGTGCCTGATTGTTAAACTAAACTACTGTCTATCCAAACTAAATCATACTAGATACTCATGCTCAAGTTGAGGGTTTCTTCAACACCCATCTAGGGAGTTCTAGCAATTTGAAGGAGCCAAGAATTTTGGTCAAGATCTGAACAAGACATTTGAATAAGGGATTACAATATTGCTACAATTCCATAGCTTCGAATCATAGACCTTTGAATCGTAGAATGGGGTAGAATTTACTAGGCTTTAGGCACTGCAACACCTTACTTAAAACTTAGACACACTTCTAAAATATTCTGTCAACTAATCCTTTACCTTAAAAACCATACTTATTGATTCATCTTCTAATTCTAACAAGGCCATTGATATTTCCTTCTACTCATGTCTAAACTGGACTAAATTCCCTCACCATCTTCAAGACTAACCCACAATCATAGGGTACACCACATAACACTGTACTACTAGTTTGAACCATAATTCAACACACCCTACACTTCACAACTTCTCATCTCATGAAAATCCTCATTACTACAACAACCACATTTAACCTCGTACTAAACATTTTACTAATGTGTAGTGCATTCATCTAAATATACAAACATGATGTTCAAGCTTCACTTCTATAACCACATATGCACTTCTAAACATACTCCCCTAAAATACCTTTGTCACAACTTACAAACCTCTATCAAGAACAACTTCCATACACTACTCCTAAGAAGACATACATAAGATTTCAACTACCCAAATATCTCATATAAAACTTCGACTAACCATGATGGGTATTAAAGACTTGGCTTTAATCTTACTTTACACTTTACTGCCTTAGCTAAAATAAGCATACAACAATCTTCCAGTAACAAGAAATGTTTACTCTTTCCTATCCAGACAATTGATTATCATCACTATCTTGACCAAAGGAAAGGTAATAGAAGGCTAGAACATGGGGGCCCAAAATATGAGGGGATACTATGAATAACTTGACACTCAACTGAAGCTTGAGGAATAGAATATATAGCATTATGGACTTATCAAATAAGGATGATATGAGGACATGCAAGATATAAATCTTAATTTCGCTGATCATTAATAGTATTGCTTGAGTACTTGGACTGAACACATTGTAAAGCTTGAGTACATGAGTCATGAGCTGCATGACCTGAATTTGGAGTTCATAACTTCTGGAATGTGATTCCAACTGCTGAAAGAACTGGAACTCCTCATTTTTGGAAACTAGGAGAGTACATAATTCTCCATCATATGCATGAACATGAATTAAGATAATGGAACTGAACGTAAGGCATGAGTAGTTATTGGGACAACTGAAAATACTAAGATTGGGTCAAGCATTAATCTTTCTCACAGCTATTCTACAACTTACTGGTACATCTACTAGAATCTGAAGGCTTGACTTGGTTACTTGTTCTATCATCTCCCTCTTAGATGTAAGCCATCACTTGAAGGTTGTGAACCACTATATAAACTCTAGTCTAACTACAATCACTTTACTCTAGAGTCTGGGATATAGCAACGCACATGAACAAAATAACTTAACCCGAATGACTATACCTGAAAGTGTAAAACCAACTTCTAATACTCACTTCTGAGCTACACCCTATCTTTCTATAGCCCCAATAGTCATCATATAATACTTGAACACTTACTAACTTTGAATCTGCATGAGCATCCCCATAGTTAGAGTGCACACCATCTAGTGCCTCAACTCTTATTCCTATTAGCTAAATCTTCAGAATTTCAAACTTAGATTCCAACGCTTAACATGGGTATCTCTAAATCTTTGATAGACCATACAACTTCTGTCATAGTCTACCACTATCAAGCTTGTAAACTTATGTTTCTAAACCATGAGAATCACATTCATACTTAAAAAGTCTCAACATCTTCAATCAAACTCCTTAACTTAGCTATCAAGAACATTACTCATTATCTAACTAGTCTTTCTCCACCTAACATTTCAATGGTACTACCAACCCCACAACATGCAATAATTCTCAAAAAAAAATACAGCCCCATAGCACCTTGGGTGTACTTCTGCATCATACATACAATGTCAAACTTGATTACGAATTAAGTAAACTTATGCTCTTGCATACACTGTTCAAGCCTATTATATCACTTCCCTATAACTAGTATTATTAGCCAAGAAATCATCACATCCACCTTCATGACCACCAATCGTTCAAACTTAATACATAGTGTTGTTCTCACTTAGAAGCTATAAAATAAAACATCAAGAATAACTAGCCCACTTAAACCTCATAATAACGATATTCGATCATAATCATATGGCCTAGCTTATTTACAATCCATTGCCACATCCTCCTTCTACACATCATTACTATCTACCTATCTATACACCTAAACTTCTTTCATAGATCTATAAGTTTTAACCAACACAAAAATAACAAGATGCATAACAAGTTGCTAGTGAATTGAAATAGGCCTCACACGGCTTCACAAGACTTTGATTTTTCAACAAAACAATGATAACAAGGTTACAAGAGATAGAAACTTGACACACAATATTCAATGATCTAAGAATACACATCTTATTCTATCTTACTTGCATGACTCATAAGAGTGAGGACATAACTCTGATCTTGAGAGACTTATAACACACTAGAATGCTACTCTCAAGCAGCTTTGTGTGACTTTTGAAGCTTCTTTCTAGACAATCTGAGAGCATTATCTGGGGAGGAACTGGAACTTACAAATCATGTTATCTCAAGAATAATACATGGATAGGGTAGTATAGCTTAACATTATAGATTCTGAGGAGGAATCTAGAAGTACATCTGACTTGGGCTTAGTGCATGACTTTTATGAATCATGAATAAAGTACTTCAATCATCGGAACTCAAAATCACTGATGGGATACTTTCTAGCTCGCTTACAATCCGATAACTATGTATAGAGATTGTCTGAGAAAGCACTATCTATAAATATTTAAGATTGATTATTTTTGATACCTTAAAAATAAGGCAGAGATCGCTCGGATAGAGTAAGATGACAATCTGTATAAGTTTCTTAGAGAACCTTTCTATAGCACAATCTGATATTTGAAAGAATAGAGACATTTTCTAAATGCCTTGTATCCTCTAGAAGAAAAGAACCGACGACTCTGTACCATTCCGTAAGACTCTACTAGACACGGCTTCATAGACACCCTGGGACACTTGAACTCTATGCTCTGATACAAAGTTTGTAATGCCCTGAAAATGGGTCCCGAGACGTCACACGGTGCTTAGGATCATAAGTGACCCCAAGCTAACCCTTCTACTGGTATAACTCATAAGCAACTGAAAAAAGTATAAATCTGTACAAATTAGCAAAAAATAACTCTTTTCTGAATCTGATCAATTCAAAACTAAATTTACAAGATTACAACTCTGCTTTACAAATCAAAACTGAAACTGAATACATAAACTTCTACTGACTGTCTATGAAGCCTCTACTAGTACTGACTTTAGATAGCCAGGTCATGACTCCCAACTATCCCAACTAAATACGACTGAAATAGGAAAATAAAGAACTACTCAAACTGTCTATCTGGCTCAAACACTTGAATTAAAAGGATTCATCACCTACTGATTGGAAGCTGTGAGTTGATTGAATCTGAATATGCATTCTAAGTCTTGTACCTACATTATGAGACAATGTAGCACATAGACGTATATGTAGATTAGCACTTTGGGAATGTACTGAGTATATGGTGGTGTATGCAATTAAATAATCAATATCATAAATCCTTATAGAAAACATGCATGCTAGTATAGATGACTCATATAGCTTCAATTAAAATCATCATAATCATGAATAAGAAAACAGGTAATGTAAATCACGTGAGTCATTGTACTTCATTCTAAATCTGCATTCTTTCTTTATTCTCAAACTTGTAAGATAGATAAAGTCTTAAAACAACATCTTTTAGAGCATACACTTTAATCTCATGAAAACTAGGAACTTCTTTGGAAACTTAAAGATTTTGATCCTTGAGAGCCTTAGAAATCGTGGACTCATAACTTTCAAAATACATATACTTTTATCTTAGATAGAGTGGGGGACTACTTTGGGACTTTCTTCTAACTGACATAAATCATGTGATCTACATGAAGTCCAACGTCTTACCCACATTGAGGAGAGATGTTCTATTCTTGCCATCGGATAGAACCTTTACTTTAGTGATCGCTATCTTAACCCACTTGCAGTATATCAAGAACCTATAGGGGCACGTAGTTCTGGGGCATGAGACCTCGGAATCAAGCCCAACTTGGTGATAAATACTACTCCCTTACATAGCTCAAAACTTTAGAAAATCCACCCTAAAATATTTCAAAATATGCAATGGGATCCAAAACGCATCCACTTTATCTCAAAATCAAAAATGTGGATTTCTTTCTTAACTCAAGGTCAAAACTCACTTCTTTCTAAAAAACTTGATAGACTTATCATTAAAGCTTTAAAGATCTCATAATAATGGAAATATGAACATACTTCTTGCAATTCTTTAAAAGTAATCAACAACTCATTCTCAAAACTTATAATTCAATAATAAGGCTCAACTCATAACAACAAGTCTTGAGAATACTTGAAATTATGAAATCAATATAGGAATGTGCAATTTATATCATGAACTCTCAATTTATATCATTATTAAATAAGATAATCATGCAATTCAAGACTTGTACAATTTCATAATCTCATAAACTTGAAATATAGAAAAATAATATGAATTCATCTTGAAAATATGAAATTCTTTAAGAAAAAATCAAACTTTTGGGCACAAGAATGAAAGGGTGTTCTTGTTCAAAACCCACATACCTTAAACTTAGAGCTTTTGGATGACTTCAAAAATTCCGAAAGGTTATTCATGAACTATTGGGTGTCCCTTGTAGCCCTCTTAACAGGGAATTCAAATATGCAAGAATTATCAAATTCTCATGGTTGAATCTCTAGATAATTGGGTTTTTATGTTGAAACCCTAACCTTGTGGTTGAAGATGTGCAGAGAATTTTGAGATGTTTAACTAAAGAGAATAGATGATAATATTCTTCTTGAGGGTTATAAGTCATGGGAAGTGAAGGAAAAAGACCAAAATACCCTTACTAAACCGCTTCCCAGTTGCTAAAAATCTAAGGCTGATGACATTTGTGATAGGCCGACAGACTTATGATAAGTCATCATAAATGTCGTCACTTAGGGGCTAGAATTGATGGATTTTTGCCTGAGGCTAACGACATTCGTGATAAGTCGTCACACTTGTGATAGCTTATCAGAAATATCGTCACTGGGGATGGATTCTGCCTAAGGCTGACGACATTCGTGATAAGTCATCACACTTGTGATAACTTATTAAAAATATCATCACTGGGGGCTGGATTCTGCCTAAGGATGATGACATTTTCTAATAAGTCATCCCAGATGTGATAAGTTATCAGAAATATCGTCACTCAGTTTTCCAGGCTGACATGCTAGAGTAAAATGGACATAACTTTTTTCTTTGATATTGGATTAAGGCAAAATTGATATCGTTAGAAATATAATTCGAATAGCTTTCATTTGATATATAGTAGGCCACCCAGTTAGTCATATACAAGGATTTATGGTTGATTGAAGTTGACTCAAGTTTCGACGCTTACTAAAACTCGAACGATAGAAAAGCTTTCAACTTGATCTTGATTTAGGAATTTCTATGATCTCAATTCATACTCAAATAGGTTCCCACACTACATAATTGATTAACATACCAAATTTGCATAGGAATTATGGTTTTTGGAACATCTACATATAGAAAAGACATTTTTCATTCTAGCCCAAAATGCGGGGTGTTACAGATATTATGTTTGGTTTGTTTCAGAAATGCGATTTCTGTAAGTGGGACCCATATGGAGGTTTTGATGCAATTTTTGTACCCAAATCACAATGGTGCAATATGGGTATTGTTATTCTTGTATTGATGAGTGTAGAATGTGTTTATGATATCTAGGCATCTTTAGAATGCTTTTCAAAAAGGAAAAGTAGTGGTTTAGCGGTTTATAAAGGTTCCTTCGGCGACGAGGTAGGCTAGATTTATTCCTTTTTAGATTGAGATATGTCATAGTATGTTTATGATATATTTTTGTATTTGGGATGGATTTTAGGTGTTGAATTGATGAAATGCAAGACTTGGGATTAGTTGGATGTTTAGACTAATTTGAAACCATAAATTTAGAACACTTATCTTGTTCCTTATACCTTAGGTGAATTCGGCTTCATTTCTCATGTTTGGCATCAGAGTGCCTTAGATAACTCAATATAGATAAAACTCCTTTAGTTACTTATATTTAGGGTAAGTTTTAAATGTTTATTACTCCCATGAGGTTACCTTAGTTTCTATGGGGCTTAGCTAATATTTTTGGGAAGAATCTTTACCATAGGACTTATTCTGGCTTGTTATACCTCTAAAAGTGACTTAGATACCTTAAACCTAGTTCAGGTAGATGTTGTCTAAAATGGGACTTGAGGATTAGAAGTGGACTCTTAATCCACTTTAGCTATGATAAATGTTAGTTTTGTAAGCCCTTTATGCTTATTATACTCATAGAGATGTGTATCAAAGTAATATTGCAAAATATTGATACTTGATGGTTGTATTGGTTGAAGTGAGGGTTGACAACTATTGACTATGCTATTATTTATGCACATTGAGGATACTATTTATGATGAGGATTATATATATTTATTTGGTTCGAGTCTAAAGAATGATTATAGCACTATTGATTATTTATCGGTTCAAGTTCGGCTGGTGATTATTTATCGGTTTGAGTCTGGCTATTGATTATTTACCGGTTCGAGTTCGACTATTGATTATTTATTGATTCAAGTTCAGCTATTAATTACATTTACCGGTTTGAGTCCGAATATGCATATTATGCTATGATTAAATGCGGTTTATGATTAATAATGTCGGGATGTAAGATTGAAAGGTAACAATTTGGCTAAGTCAAAAAATGAGAAAATGGTTATAATATGGGATGACATAAATGGACTTTAGTAATTAAATAGGTTTGTTAATAAGTAATGATTTACTAATAAATGAAGATTAATGAGAATCAATGATAAGGTTATTAAATGATGGTGACATTATGGAATGTGGGTAAATTGTGGAATGAAGGTTAGTTATAACATCAGTTGCTTACTTATTCTCTCTTGAGTATACTCTCTAGTCATATGAGTGGTTGTGATGATGTCTTTACTTTTCTGCACCAATTGGCATATGAGAGCTAATTTTGTAGTTTGTGATTACTTGTGTGATATTTTGTTACGTTATGTTATTATTCAAGCTACTTACTGATTATGTACAACGTTGTTGGAGATGATTCAAGTTCATTTTTGTACCTTGACTTAGTTATGTTATCTTGCATTTTATTATGCTTATATCATAATTTAGCTCAGTCATCTGATGATACCTACTGAGTAACCATTGTTTTGGAACTCATACTACACTTCTGTACCTTTTTATTATAGATCTGAGTACTAGTTGTCACCGTTTATCATTGTTTGTATGGTGACTAATTTCTGGAGATAGGGTGAGATCTTAAAGTTTGAGTCACCCATTTCCCTCTTTATTTATTTTTTGTCTTTTATTTTGAGACAGGTGTATTGACTATTTTGTACTTTGAGTTGTATTGATACTTTTTTATGCTCTTATATTGGCTCTACTAGGTTGTGGGATTGGTATTTTGTATTGACTATTTATTCTATCTAAAACCTTTGTTAGTTATAAATTGTGTTTTTGAAATTTTCCCTATGTTGGGCATTTCCTACTGTATTAACCCATTGCATTAGCTTCGGATTATGGTTTGGCTTGCCTACTGGCAGAATTTAGTAGGTGCCATCATGACTCGTAAATTGGGTCATGACAAACTATCCCACTCATGATTTGGAGTTGGAGGCGATAGTTTTCACGCTTAAAATTTTGAGACGTTATCTTTATGGTGTCAATTATAAAATCTTCATGGATCATCATAGTTTTCATAATCTTATGACCTAGAGAGATCTTAATTCTAGGCAGCATAGATAGATGGAGTTGCTTAAGAATTATTACATCTCTATTTTGTATCATCCGAGCAAGGACACCATAGTTAAGGACTCTTTAAACCTTAAGGCAGTGAGTATGGGTATCTTGGCATGTATTTTAGTCTCTCAAAGGTTGTTGGATCGGGAATTTCAGTCCTTAGACAACTTGATGGTGCAACCTAAAATTTAAAACCTAGGATGATTTTTGATAGTGTTGAGGTAAGGTCTTCGCTATTTGAGCATATTTGGGGTCATTTGTTTGAGGATAAAAGGATTTGCATTATCTATGATCAGGTGTTAAGTGGTGAGTCTAACAAGGATACCATAGATTCTGAGAGATTTTTGAGATTTGATACTCGTATTTATCTTTAAAGGGTTAATGACTTGATTTAGTTGATTCGGTTTGAGGCTCACAGTTTTACATATTCTATTCACCAAGGTACAACTAAGATGTATAGAGATTTGAGGAAGCATTATTGGTGGAGTGGTATGAAGAGAGATATGGCAGACTTTGTAGCTCGTTGCTTATGTTATCAATAGGTGAAGGTCTAGCATCAGAGACCGTGTGTCTTGATTCGGAGGTTGCCTATTCTCAAATGGAAATGGGAGCAGATTACCATTGACTTTGTTAATGGTTTGCCTCGTACTTCCTGTGGTTCCAATGGTACTTGTCTCATTGTGGATTGGTTAACCAAGTTGGAAAATTTTATTCTTATTCTGATGTCCTTCAGCGGTGAGAGATTAACTCATAACTATGTTGGTGAGATAGTTTGTTTGCATAGTGTGTCTATATCTATTATTTCTAACTAGATTTTAATGAGCTTTTTAGGAGGAGTTGTGTAATCAGGTGGATCTTAGTAAAACCTTTTATCCTCAAACCAACAAGCAGTCAGAGTAGACTATTCAGGTTCTCGAGGATATGCTTTGAGCCTGTGTTAATGATTTTAGAGGTTAGTGGGAGAAATACTTAACCTTGGCAGAATTCGGATATAGTAATATCTACCACTTAAGTATTGAGATTCCTCCTTTTAAGGCTTTGTATAGAAGGCAATGTCGTTCTATAATTGGATAGTTTAAGACTTTCGAGATTAGACCTTGTGATACTGACTTGCTTCAGGAGTCATTGGATAGAGTCAGGGTGATTCAAGATAGGTTGAGGCCAGCTCTATAATGAACCTTTTGGTTATTTTTTATATTTTTGCTTATCTTCACTATTAGGGCTTCTCCATAGCTTCCCCAAGTCATTTATGACTTACTGGGACTGATAGTTTGGTTATCAGACAGTTTGTTTGGTCTTTAGAACCAATTCCTTATTTAGAAGACTTCGCTAGTTCCAAATGGCCTTCGATCAAAAACTTTAGTAAGACGGTCTCATATGCAAATAATGACTATGTCAGCAGCTCCAAAATATTAATTTTAGGCTAGGTAAACCTTTGGTTTGGGTCTCGAAGCACCCGAGCTCATTTTGACCTATTGATCGTATAGTTGAAAAATTGGCAATATCGGTATGGGACCCATATTTGGTTGAAACGACCTCAGATGGAAAATTCTACTTCTCCATCACATCCAAAATATTGATTTTAGGCTATGTGGACCCTTGGTTCAGGTCCCTAGGCTTCCAAACTTAGTTTGGGCTATTGAGTAGATTTTATGAAAAATGAAACTATAGGTGTGGGCACCACTTTTTGCCGAAATGATCTTGGAAGAAAGTTTTGATGATTTCATTGAATCTGAAATGTGGTTTACACTCAAATTTCACTATTGGATCATATTCTTTGGGTTTCAAATGAGTTTCGAGGGTCAAAAATAAGTTTTTGACTTTGGTGATATCTGGTACACAAAGGGGATACCGTGATCGAGCAAGGTGAACACCAATTGCGCAATGGTGATCATGATCCAAGTAATAGCGATCTTGACATCTACATCTCTTTACCTGAAGGGGAAATAAATAGACCCTAATGTCGCGAATTTGGGTATTTTTTTTATCCTTAAGACCTAAAAACCCTAAAAGGGTAAGATAACTCAAAACTGAGTCTTGTGCATGACTTGGAAGCTTGATTAACATATATTTTCGTGATTAACATTGGATTTAAGGTAAGAATACTTCAATTTCAAGCTTGAATTACTTGATTATTTGACCAAAATCCTAAATAGCTTAAGGGTTTGATTTTAGCCCCAAATAAGCTTAGTTTTCACCTATTTCTTGAGGGTTATGATTCCTTGATGGTTTATGAACTTTGGGTTGACCTCAAAAATGTCTTTTTCATAAATGGGACCCACTTGGGGTTTTTTTATGTCATTTTTGGACCCAAAGCACAATGGTGCAACATGTGTATTATTATGCTTGTATTGTTGTATAGATTATGTTTTTGATAGCTTAGCATCTTGAAGAGTCTTCTCGAAATGGGAAATGAAGGTTTAACGAATTGATAAGCATTCTTTGGATCTAAGGTAGGTTAGGTTTATCCCTTGTGAGAATGAGCTTTTTCATAGTATAATAGTGATATCTTGTTAGATTGGGTGGGGTTTTAGGTATTGGTTGATAATTTTTCAAGATTTGTGGTTAGTTGGATCTTTTAGGTTATTTGGACCTATATAGTGAAATGCTTAGCTTGTTGTTGTGAACCTTAAGGGATTAGACTAAATGTCTCATGCTTAATATGAGAATGCTTAGAACTTCTCTAGTTAGATGGGGAGTGACCTTATCACTCATGCTTATGGCAAGATTGGCCTTAGATGCTTACTCTAATAAAGTTGCTTAAGCTCCGATGGACTTATTGATCGTATTTGAGTAGGATCCCTACCTTGGACTTAATAGTGGGTTGTTGTACATCTACGATTTGAATTGGATACCTTAGCCTAGCCTGGGTAGAAGTGAACTTAGAAAATATAATGGGGGAATTCAGATGTGGGCCTTCACCCACTTAAGCCTAGATTGATATAGTCCTAGTGAGATCCATACATGCTTATGAAATGCCTAGAAAATGTCCCTTGAGGCAATATTGAGGAACCTTAATAGTAAATTTATTGATGATGCCATAATGAGCTGTTGTGTATTCTATTGAAGAGGACCATGACCATGTTATTCATTAAGCCATGGATGTGACTATTACTCGGGATATTGATTAGGCTATTTCTTGACTACTGATTGGGCCAAGGAACACCTTATTGAATGGTCCCTTGACTATAACATGTCTTAATCCATGAAGTTCGATATCGATTATACTATGAATAAGCTATAGATTATGCCATGGATTTGATATTGCTCAAGTTGCTGATAAACTTTCTTCACACTAATGGTGGACCAATGAATAGGTTAATTATGGATATTTCTCATGATAATTCTTATGGTTATTCTCATGGTCAAATAGACTAGATTATTGACTTACCACTTATAACATTCATGTTATATATATATATATATATATACACTTATTGATAATGTGATATTGATGATGAATGAAGAAATATGGAGGTATGCTCTTCTTGCTTCTCCTTTTATGTTTATTTACTTTATCCCTCGTGGGGCTTGTTAGTTACTTTAGCCGTCGTGGGGTTTTTTATTTACTTTAGCCCTCTTAGGGCTTGCTCTTTATTATTGATATTAATATGTATAGTATGATGATGCCCAGCAAGGCCGAATAATACTACGAAGATATGATGATATCCGGCAAGGTCAGAGGATATTATGATGATATAATGATACCTGAAAAGGACGAAGGATATTATGATGATATGATGATGCCCGGTAAGGCCAAAGAATATTATGATGATATGATAATACCTATCAAGGTCGGAGGATATTATAATTATATGATGATACCTGGTATGGCCAGAAGATATTATGATAATTTGATAATACCCAGCAAGGCTGGGGGATACTATAATGATATGATGATACCTGGTAAGGCCGGAGGATAATTATTGATGTGCCTATAAGTACATCTACTGATTCGATTCTAGCTAGCCTTATGTATGACAACTATATGTTATTGGGTATAATATTGATATTAGAGATGTTGGTCATAGTTCTCCAGTGATCAAGGTATAAAGTGGTATAGTTGTTGATTTAAGGTTGCAAAGATGTTTAGTAGTGAATATTAATTAAGAGGTAAATAATGACTTAGGGAGAGTTGAACCTTAGCAATAATGTGGACTAGTCGTATTTACGACTAGTAATTATAATGATTAAGCTATAATGATGTTTAGCATAAATGAAGACTTATAGCAATGATGATTGATTTATAATAATGATTTAGTCGATGATGATGAATAGTTACCAAGTGAGGATTTGTGGATTAGTGATGTTAGTTACTAAATGGCGTTTAGTCAATAAATTAAATAATGAATAATTGGAGATTAACGGTTATTAATCACCAGTGATTAGTGAGTTTTTGATGGATAGAAATAAATATCAGTTAGTTAATAAATATGGCTTAGTAATGAATATTGGCTATGTTCTAGTTATTGATTAGTTTGTGAAGAAAGACTAGTTGTTGACCCATGAATAGTGATTGTGTGGTGAATAATGTATAAATAACAATTAGAAGGTATATGATGACTAGTGAGTAATTGGATTAGTAAATAAGTGTTGGCTAGCTAATAAAGAGCTATTAGTTTGTATCGAGGATATAGTTCTCTAAATATGGTATTGTTATGGTTATGATTATATTGTCATGTGTTGTTCAGTTATGAACGTTGATGATAATTGAGGAAGGTTGGTGAACTTTCAATTGTTTATAATTGTGGAATATTGGTAAATTGACAGATTAAAGGTACGTGTGGAATGATGGTTGATCAATGATGGAGTCAGATATATTGTTAAATTAATTCCTTTATATTTCTCTTGGGTGTACTCTCTAGTGGTATGGGACACTGTGATGAGCTCTTTAATTTATGCATCAGTTGGCATATGGGAGCCAACTTTGTACTTGTGATTTTTTATGTTGATGCTTTATGATACATTATTATTTTGAATTGTCCAATTTTTATGTATAGTAATATGGGCATGCGTTGGTGCCTTATGTTTTATTGTTATTCCAATATATTTATTACTTGTTATGTACAACGATATTGGCATGTGTTAATGCCTTATGTTATACTATTATTCTATTTTGATTACTTATTATATACACTGTTAATGGAGATGATTCGGGTTTGATTTTGTACCTTGACTTAGTTATGATTATCTTGCATTATATCATCTCTATATCATGACTTAGCTCAGTCGGTAAATGATATCTACTGAGTACCCATTGTTTTGGTACTCATACTACATTTCTATAGCCTGTAGATCATAGTACAGGTTACTGTTGTTGATGTGTGCATCATACGGATCAGTCATGCTTTAGAGACTTAGAGTGATCTCTTGACATTTGGAGTATTACCTGTCTCTCTTTTATGTATTGGACTAGTCTCGATGTTGTATTCGGAGATAAGTTATATCAGTGTATTCAGTTGAACTTCACTTTATACTCTTATATTATTAGCCACTCTTATGCTGGTACCACCAGGTTTTGGGATTATATTAAGTAATTGCTTCTTTATTTTGTCTATTTTGTAATTCTTTTATTTAAATATATGGTATTCCGTTATTATCCATTCTGAACTATGGATTTGGCTTTTCTACTAGTGGGATATGGATTTGTCTTTTCTACCTAAGAAATTGGGTCGTGAGAAAGTGGTATCAAAGCCTAGGTTTCACCAGTGTATTAGTACAAGAGCTAAGTGTTTACTAGAGTCCTACAATCAGTGAGGAGACGTCCATATCCTATCTTTGAGAGGCTATAGGGACTTTTTAGAAAATTCCCTTCTTGACTCCTTATCATGTGTTCACATTGCTATGAACCTTGAACATATTCTTTGACTATATTCTGTCCCTAATGAATAATTCAATGTGGGTAACATTGTCAACAGATGTGGACGAGACTTCAACACGTATTTCTAGAGTTTTAGTGTAGTGTCGGACTAGAGATTCAAAGATGGATATCAAAGATCTTCAGTGGAAGCCAAAAGGATTTTGGGCCAGCTTAGGCTCTAGTTGAGCTCGTGGTTACTTTAGCCCTTTGAGGTTAAGAATTAGGGATCCGAGTTATGATTACAGATACCTCTCAGCCATGGAAAGAATTTAAGTCATCGAGCAGTTCTCAAGCCATAGTTGTGCCTATAAGTATTCAACAAGGTTCTTGACCAGTTCTAAGTATGAGACTGGGGCTCTAGAGTGGGCCTGGAATAATTGTATGCTATATTATTCTGAGTACGACATGGTGCATGAAATCATTAGAGGTTTATCACTGCCACCCCATTTGGCATCGGAGCACTTGGTAGCAACCGAATCTTCTTTCTCTCGGGTTGTAGACTATGTGAGACCCATAGAGAGAGCATGTATTAGGACTTATAGAGGTGGTGACAGAAAGCCATGTCATCAGTATAGTGTTATTGGTATTATATCTGAGATTTTGTTTTTGTTGTGGCAAGATGAGGCATTGGTTCAAAGAGATCCCTAGATGTGAGTTTGTTTTCAGATAGAGTTAAGATGTACTCCCCTCTAATGTGCTATAGAAATATAGCACTTTTGATGCTTAAAACGAGGAAAATATGCAAGTTTCTGATTGTTTTGTTAGATATGATGCTTTTAGGTATGTTTTGTATGAAATCATGTTTTGGATGTTAAGTTCATGAAAAATATGAAAAAAGGCATTTTGGCTACTAATAGGAGAAATTTTGGATGTTCGGGATATTTTCTGGCTTGATCGAGACCAAAGAATGTTCGGGATTTAAAAAAGAGCGGAAATGATAACTCTAGACACTTACTAAGTCAACATGTGGACCGCAAGTAGGCAAAATAAGTGTCAGAAGTCCAAATATTTAGAACTTACCTACAGGATTTTTGGGTCTTGGCACTTGCGCCCACCCTGCAGGCCGCAAGTGCTACCTACGCCCAAGGTCAGGGTGCAAGTATAGACCATAAGTGGCCATCGACTCTATTTTCTCCTATTTTATTAGGGATTTGGTTTAAAGGTTTTCTCATGTGCTATAAATACCCTTTATGTGTTCTTTAGTAGAATCGAAAAAAATCCAGTAGGTATTGTAAAGGAGCGAGTGGATGTTGTGTGCAATAATCAAGTGAGGGTGGCATTATGCACTTATCCGGTAGATTTCATGATTTTAGACTGTAAAGTGGATGCTCACTCTCCAATTATCTTGGGTAGACCTTTCTTGTCCATAGGTTGGGTGTTGATTGATATGGACTTAGAGGAGATCATTTTCAAATAGAATAATGATCAAATAGTGTTGAATATATGTATGTCAGTTCAATAGCCTGATGATATGAGAGTGATAGCAGTGATTGATGCAGTGGATGATGATGTGGTTGCAGTGGATATACCTATTACGGAGAGACTAGAGGCAGAAGCATTAGCAGCAGTGATCATGAACTTTAAGAGTGATGGGATAGATGAATATGATGAGTTGGTTCATTCACTACATAGCATTGGTTCGTACAAATATTCCTCTAAGAAGTTAGATCTTGACTTGAAGAACAGAACCACACCTTCTTCAAAACCATCTATTGACAAGGCCACCGGTATTGGAATTGAAGTTCTTACCTCTCATCTATAGTATGCATTCTTGGGGGCCAATAAAACCTTACCGGTGATCATTGTAGCAGATTTGGAAGGAGCACAGGTGGAAGTTTTGACATCAGTATTGAAGAAATTCAAGAGAGCTATTGGGCGGACCATTGCTGACATTGTGGGGATTCCACTAGGTTTATGCACACACAAAATTCACCTTGAGTCAGACAACATTCCCAATACTGAGCACCAGAGGTGACTGAATTCTCCTATACAGGAGGTAGTGAAAAGGAGATAATCAAGTGGTTAGATGTTGGGTAGTTTTTCTCATTGCAGACAGTAAGTGGGTAAGCCCAATTTTAGGCATGCCAAAGAAAGAAGGAATCACAGTGGTTCCAAATGAGAAGAACGATTAGTACCAATGAGGCCAGTGACCAATTGGAGAGTATGCATGGACTATAGAAAGATGAATAAGTTGACACAAAAAGACCACTTTCTTATGTCATTCATGGATCATATGCCGGACTGATTAGCAGGCATGGGTTAGTATTGTTTTCTTAATGGGTATTCAGGTTACAATAAAATCATGATTTCTTCCGAGGACTAAGAAAATATTACTTTTACTTGACCCTATGGGACTTTTGCATTCAAAAGGATGTCGTTCGGGTTATGTAATGCGTCTGCCACTTTTTATAGATGTATGATGTCCATATTCTCTAACAAAGAGGAAGACACCATTAAAGTATTCATGGATGAATTTTTAGTCGCTGGAGACTCGTTCAATGACTATTTGGCCCATTTTGCCAGTGCACTGCAGAGATGTGAAGAGTGCAACTTAGTACTAAACTAGGAAAAATGCCACATCATAGTAAAAGAAGGTATCGTGCTAGGGCACAAGATCTCCAAACATGGTATTGAGGCAGACAAAGTAAAGAATGAGGTAATATAGAAGTTGCCTCCGCCAGTGTCAGTTAGAGGTATACAGAGTTTTTGGGGTCATGTGGGCTTTTATAAGAGATTCATCGAGGACTTCTCTAAAATTGCATGTCCTCGATGCATGCTTTTAGAGAAGGAGGTAAAATTTTTGTTCGATGATGCTTGTCTCAAGGCTTTAAAATACCTAAAGGAATGGTTGATTTTGATGCCCATCATTGTGTCTCCTGATTGGTCTGCACCTTTTGAGGTAATGTATAATGCCAGTGGAATGGACATGGGATCTGTTCTAGGAAAAAGAATAGAAAAAATATTCCATCCCATCTACTATGCCAATAAATCTTTAAACCATGCACAAAAAAATTATACAGTTATAGAGCAAGAGCTGCTTGCGGTGATTTTTACTTTTGAAAATTTTTGATGTTGCTTGATTGGGAATAAATTCATAGAGCATACTGACCATGAAGCCTTGAGATACTTGATATTGAAGAAACATTCCAAACCAAGATTGATCCATTGTGTTCTCTTGCTGCAAGAGTTTGATTTTGAAGTATATGACCGAAAAGGGAAAAAAAATCAGGTTGCTGACCACTTGTCCAAACTTGAGGAGGAGACCATACAGAAATTAGGGGATGATCTTAAGATAGATGATTATTTTCTTGATAAGCGAGTGTTGGCAGCATCTCAAGATCTAATTCCTTGGTTTGCTGATTTTGCCAACTATTTTGCAAGTGATCTTATCCTAGAAGACCTATCCTTCTAGTAGTGAAGAAGATTTATGCATGAGGTAAAGAAGTTATTTTGGGATAATCCGTATTTGTTTAGGATTTTCTCTACTAGTGTGATTCGAAAATGCATTCCAGGGGCAGAGATGATAAGCATTTTGAAATTTTGTCATTCATCACCAGTTGTGGGTCACCATAGTGGCACACGGATATCTCATAAAATTTTATAGTGTGGTTTTTACTGGACTTCAATTTATAAAGATGCTCATGATTTTTCAAAAGCCTATGACCAATGTTAGCGTCAAGGAAACATTTCATAGCGCCAGGAACTCCCCATAACTCCGATTCTGGAGTTGGAGTTGTTTGATGTATGGGGGATCGATTTCAAGGGACTATTTATGAGCTCATATGGCATTAGATAAATTCTAGTAGTGGTTGACTATGTGTCAAAATGGGTGGAGGCAGTTGTGCTTCCATATAATGAAGGTAGAGGAGTCACCGCCTTTATGAAAAAAAAATATTTTTTCTCAATTTGGCACTTCACGTGCAATTATCAGTGATGGTGGGTTGCAAAAACCGCTTGTTCAAAGCACTGCTTGATATATATGGTATAAGTCATAAGGTGGTGACACCTTAACATCCTTAGAAAAGTAGGTAAGTAGAAGTCACCAATAAAGAGATAAGGTCCATATTGGCAAAGACTATGAATGCCAACGGGACTGACTAGTCTAGAAATTTAGATGATGCATTGTGGGCCTACCGGAC
Source organism: Capsicum pubescens (assembly GCA_030864215.1). Classification (NCBI taxonomy): domain Eukaryota; kingdom Viridiplantae; phylum Streptophyta; class Magnoliopsida; order Solanales; family Solanaceae; genus Capsicum; species Capsicum pubescens. The sequence goes on along the minus strand of CM061540.1, from coordinate 229,556,645 downwards.
AACCTATAAGATCCCCAAAGGTACCTCTCCATATCAGCTTGTATACGGCAAAGTATGTCGTTTACCGGTTTAGTTTGAACATAAGGCTCTATGGGCTTTAAAAAGACTAAATTTTGAGTAGTGTGATGCAGAAAACTTGAGGTTGAGCAAGGTGAATGATTTGGATGTATTCCAACTCCACTCTTATGAGAGCTCAGCTATATACAAAGAAAGAATAAAGTTATATCATGACAAAAAGATTGAGAAGAGAGTATTTGTACCCAGTGATTAGGTCTTGCTATATAATTCAAGACTGTGTTTGTTTCCTACCAAACTGAAATCGAGATGGACTAGACCATTCACTATGGTTAAGTTATTCCCACATGGTGCTATTTAAATAAAGTGTGATGGTGATACCCCATTCAAGGTAAATAGGAAGCGGGTGAAGCACTACATGGGAAACCTAGATAAAGTTAGAGTCTGTGTTGAGATAGACCTTGGCGAAGTCTAAGTAGCCAAGGGAGCTAAGTTGTACCGCGATGGTAAATCAGGCATTGCTAAGGAGGAAACCCAAGGTACACAGTCACTTAGCGCATCCCAGGTATTTTCTCACTTCACTTTATTTTATTTTTGCACATTGGGGATAGTGCATAGATTTTTTAGTTGGAGGTAGGTATACCATACTGCCATGGTTTTTTTTTTCATGATTCTTTTCCTATCGGCCATGGTATGGTTGTAGAATCAGCATGTCTAGGATAATTTGTATTTGTATTGTGTTTTGTTTAGTATTGTGATATATTTTGTGAAATTAGAAGATTTTTAAGTATTTAGGGTAGTTGTCATGTTTTGATTGATTTTAATAAACCTCTAAAATTTGATTTTCTCAAACTGTTTGGATGTATATATGTGTGAACAATGTGGATATTAGTATGGCATTAGGATTAGGGACATGATAATTACTTGCTAATAATTGCATGAACCAGATAAGTAGTAGCTTATATTATTGACTCTATGCTATTTGTATGTGAGATTCTACTTAGTTCCCTATGTGTGTTGAATTCAGAACTTCCCTGGTTAGTCTTGCCTAGGTTGCAGGGTAGTCGGTTAGGAAAGGATCATAGGCCATTTTTTATTTTAGTCCACTTTTAGTCTAAATGACCTTCCATGTGTGAATTGTATCCCTTGATCTCTGTTTTGAGCCTTGTAGCCTACTTTTCTTGTCTCACCTATTTACCTTCCTATTTGTTCTATAATGAACCTGTTTTGTCCCTGGTCCTACATGGACATTGTGCACCTCATCTCAGGCAAAATGACTAAGTTGAGGGTGGCTATCAAAGGGGTGCATAGTGTAAAGTGGATATGTAGAAGGGCAAAGTAAGATAAAAAATTAGTAGGACTGGGTTTGGTAGAAAAAGAAAAAAAATTGTGAAAATAAAATAAAATAAAAGACCACACCCAACCTGAATGTGCAATAAAGAATAAATAAGGGTGGAATAAAAGGAAATTGGCTAGTAAGTGAGACCCCAAGGTTAGTGTAGTTCCAAGGACGCTTAGTTACTTGATATGTCTATATGTACCATACTAACCCCCAAACCTATATTACAAGCTAAGAAAATTCCTATAGTGACCCTAACTTAACTATCTGAAAACTAAGGTAAACAAAATAAGGGAAATCCTATGGTATTTAACATGCACTCATTGAAACTTCTCTTCTGAGTGTGAGTGTCTCTTTATTGTCCCTGCACTGGTATGCATTATTTCATATTAGCGAGTGAGACATCCTTGTTGTGAGGGCACTTGAGTCATATTGCTATCTATTTGCTTGTTTCAGGTAGTGTCACTTGCATATATGAGTGGTTTTCTGTTGCTAATGTAATTGTCATACCTTGATCCCATTGTGTCACATTATTGTGCTTCATGTTCATACACAGTTGGTTTTGAAAAATAATATTGGAGGGTGTGTTGTGTTATAAGCTTTAAGTATTGACTGGTTTCCTTGAATACCTTAGATTCTCCTAGTTAAGCATCGTTTTTGTTTTGTTTTATTTTGTTGCCTGAGGATATGCAAATATTCTAAGTTGAGGGTGTTGTGTTCTATAGAAATACAGTACTTTCGATGCTTAAATGAGGAAAATATGCAAGTTTCTGAGGTTGTTTTGTTAGATATGATGAGTTTTGGGTATGTTTTGCAGGAAATCATGTTTTGGATGCTAGTTCGTGAAAAATATGAAAAAAAGGCATTTTGGCTACTTATTGGAGCAATTATGGATGTTCGGGACACTTTCCGACATGATCGTGATCAAAGCATGTTTGAGAATTGAAGAAGAGCTGAAAAGATAACTCTCGGCACTTACTAAGTTAACATGTGGACCGCAAGTAGGACATGTGGACTGCAAGTAGGCAAAGCAAGTGCTGGAAGTCCAAAACCCCAAGATGTGACCTGTAGGATTTTTTGATCTTAGCACTTATGCCCTGCACTTGCGCTCACCCTGCAGGCCGCTAATGCTACCTGTGCCCAGGGTCAGGGCGCAAGTATAGACCATAACTGGCCACCGTTCTTGTTTTCTCATATTTCATTCGAGCTTTGGTTTTAGGGTTTCCTTTTGTACTATAAATACCCTTTATGTGTTTTTTAGTAGTAGTTACGTACGTTTGATATTCATAAACATATTTAATTCCAAGATCCAATTTTGATCTTGGGATTTTCTTGTATTGACTTTAGTTGATTAATTTAGTTATGATTGTGGGTTTTCTACATCTTATCATTGTGATTTCATTTATGCTTTCAATTATGAATGTTGTTGATTTATTCAAAAGCACAAGCGGCTAAAAAATCCATAGCTAGGGTTGTGGAAACCCTGGAGGATTGACGAAGTAGGGGAAGTGCGATTGTTGAATTGAACCAATACTCATGGCATGCATTGCATTATCTTCACTATAATAGATTTCTTAGCAGTTTCAAATGTTAGGATCCCACCTAGATTATTTCTATTTACTCCAAAAGAGAAGTAGTGACTAGGGAAAGATAATGACAACAGTAATTTAGAGTTTAACTGTCGATCCATGATCTAGGTTTTATCTTAGTAAGATTTTTAGGTTTCATCTAATAACTAGAGACTTTAAAGGTAACAGTTAACTAGGATCAAGATAAGGTTAGTAAAGAGACATCCTGAGACTCAAAAGGTAAAGGGTGAAATCTTTCTTCTCTTCCAAAAAATTATAGAAGGTACATAACTTATCGATTCTGCATGCAAGGTATATGGCTGGTTCAACAAAACACGATAAGCCTATGGAGTTAAGACGTTAGTGGGAACATAATCCTAGTGTTTACTTACTACTGATTACCAACCAAAGTTGATATTCGTTATTAGTTCAATACTGATACTAAAAACCCCCATTTACTTTTCCTGTTCAGCCCGGTGATTGCAACCTGAGAGATGTGAATCCATGTATTCCCTTGGTATTTGACCCCAAACATTGTTGGGTTATTGTATTTGGAAGCGACTGTATCATCATCTGAGAGGATGTGTATCTTAGACGTCACCAAATTTTGGCATCATTGTCGGGGAATACGGTGTTTATTTATGATCTGAAGTTATTGTAGTTTACGGGTTTTTCTTCTTCTCTTTTGTTCTTAGTTGGGCGTATAATGGTGTATGCCTAGTACACGGACTAGAGGCAATCCCTTATTCCCAGTATATCCAAATCTAGATAGGATCCTACAAATACCTAGTAGGATGGTGGAGTAGAAAAGAGATGATAATCCTTAAGGGGTTCGTGATATTGTACTTCATCTCCTTCCGTGAGAGTACAGGATATAGTTGATCAACAGAATGGTCAGTCTTTAGTTCAATCTGAGAACGAGGGAGGGCAATAGAAGAAGCTTAGTGGGTAGCTCAGGAGGCAGAGCTAGTTGAGCAGAGACAAGCAACAGACTGTCGAGCAGCATTCTGTGGAAATTAGAATAGAGCAAGAGGTGCCCGTGTTCAAGTGATCCCAGCATATCAGAATATGTAGCCATATATAGATGATAAATAAGATCTAGGATACATTAAGCTAACAAAGATGGGGCCATTCTTCCTCCTGTTTTATCCCCAAGCATCAAGTTTGACATAACGAGCGCAATAATCCAACTCTTAAATCTGAAGGGTGTGCTTGCAAGTCTGCCTACAGATGATGCAAATTTATACCTTACCAATTTTATCGAGATCTGCAGTTTATATACAAATCCAGAGGTAAATCAAGAAGCTCTTAGATTGAGGTTGTTCCCCTTCCTACTTATAGGTGAATAATTTTTATGGTTAGGGGAACTGCCAAGAGGCTATATCACTACATGGAATGAGTTACGTAGGAAATTCTTGAATCGGTTCTTTCCTCCATCTAGGATATTGTAGCTTAAGGAAGAGAGTTATAATTTTAGGCAGTTGCAGTTAGAATCTATGTACAAGGCATGCTTTAGGTTTAAGAAGAAGTTGTGTATGGTGCCCAATCATTAATTGTTAAGGATGAGCTTATTAGAGATATTTTACCGAGCCTTGACCATTAGCTTCATAGCCATGGCAGACACCATATTTGGAGGAGATTTTATGAGACTACGCTGGGAGGAAGCTTCAAGATGTTAGATAATATTTCGCTCACTAATCAAGGGTGGCAAAGTCGAGAGGCTGAGAGGGGATATGGCACATATACTATTGGTGCCTTCTACGACCAGAGAGTAGTTGATGACACAGTAGCGCAAGACATTATGCTGCTAAAAATAGATCTAGGGGTACAAGTAAATTATCTTGCAGCAGTGACTTTCAAGAAAGTAAATACAGTAGCAGCACATGGGTCAGCTTCCAAAGATTATAAGTCAGAATTACAAAATGAAGAAAATTATCTGGATAGTCATTTAGCGGGTTTCTGAGCGTAAGGGTATGGGAACCAAGGTCAGAACTACTACCACAGATACAAAATCTATAGTAGAGATTAAGATGGTTATTAAAGGAATAAGAATGGATACAAAAAGAAGGGAGATAGGTACATTCTGCCTGGCAGATCTAGATAAGCTGATAAAGGGCCAAGAAAATCAGGAGATCAACCTTAAGGAGTTTAAGGCCAACATTTTAGGGTTAATCCAAAAGGTCAAATCTAATGCAACTGTTATTAAGCAGTTGGAGAACCAGTTCAGGTAGATACCAGCAACTCTGAACCAGAGGCAATCGGGTACCCTTTCAAGCAATACTGTGCAGAATTTGAAAATGATGGTCATGTTCTTTCCATTACCACAAGGAGAAGTATTACTACTGCGAATCCCCCACTACTTATCGTGGAAGTTGATGATGATAAGACACTTATTTGGAGCGATAAACGGCAACAAGTAGTGATGGTTCAGTTTTTAAGAAAAAAGGTAAAGGCCCAATTGTTGATCAGGAAATAAGATAGATTCTGAGACAGAAGTGCCCCAACCTTTTTCTCAGCGACTGAAGTAGAAAAGAGAGAAAGGAAAACTCAAGCAGTTTATTAAGATGCTGAAACAATTAAGCTTGAATATTTCTCTTCTCGAAGCATTGGAGTAGATGCTTGGATACGCCAGGTTTATGAAGTAGTTGGTCACAAAGAAGAAAGGAGCGACTATCGAGGATATTGATGGCTTACACCACTGTAATGCAGTCACTACGAGGTCTTTGACTTAGAAAAAGGGTGAAACCAAATCATTCACTATACCATGTACTATTAGGTCATCCCGATTCGCTAGAGCCTTAAATGACTTAGGTTCCAGGATAAATCCGATACCACTGGTCGTATTCAAGCAATTAGGTTTGAACCTTCGAAACCAATTTTAATGTGGATATTAATGGCTGACCGCACAATGAAGAAACCTATTGGTATTTCATTTGATGTATTTGTGAGAATGGATAATTGTATAGTCCCGAGTGACTTTGTCATTCTGGACTATGAGGTTGACATAGAAATGTTAGGAAGACCATTTAAGGCCATAGGTAGAGCGATAGTTGACATGGATAAAGGAGAGTTAAAATTCAAAGTGAATGGTGAGGAGGCCACATTCAACATCTGAAAATCAATGAGGTAGCCTACTGACATAAGAGTGGTATCAGTGATCGATTGTATTGATGACCCCAGAGGGTACTCTTATGGATATATTGATAAATTATGAGTAATCAAGGTACTTACGTCGTGCCGCGATGTTAAATCAAGAGTTGCACGGGACGTAACCCATGGGCTTATTGGTGAAGTCTGAGTGATCAACACAGCCACGCCGTGCCGCAATGTTAAATCAAGCACTAAGTGGGAGGAAACCCACTATTTTTGTGTTCATGTCTTTGTTGTTTTTCTTTTGTAGGTAGATTATCTCTTGGACTTACCTTGAATATGGTAAAAATTGATACATTCATTGATTTCTAGGTAAGGCGACTGTATGATAAACCCATCATGGTCACAAGTCCCATAAGGTAAGTTAAGTAATAAATTGAAATGTCAAAATTTTGAGAATAAAAATTGGAAAGTTGTAGACTTTGGCATCTAATCACACTTTTTAGACCTATAACATAGGTTATGGGACCATAAGTAGCTGGAAAAATATGAAAACGCCAAGCCAAAATTGCAGGAAAGAAATCCAAAAATTTTGGCCCTACACTTGTTGGCCGCAGGTGGCACTTACACCCCATGCCTGGCTGCAAGTGGCAGGCGCAGCTAGGTCTTTAGTGGGCCTAATTTTTAATTCAAATTTTGGGCCCACCAACACTTATATATGACCTAAAACATCCCCCATACTTATTTAAACATCCTTAACCTCATTCCAACTTATTCAAATCCTCAAAACTCCACTTTTCTCTTTGAATTCAAACTTTCCTCTTAAAACACAAACTAATCCCACACTTAAGTAAAGGCTAAATTGACACCTGTTTGAGATACCAACTTGTTCCAATACACTAAAACATGTTCAAACTTTGGTTTTTCTTGATTTCTTCATTGTTCACTTCTGATTCTTCATAAAAGAGGTAACTTTCTCGACTCTTAATGGTTAGTATTGATCTATTCATTGTTTAAATAAGTTGATATATGTATTGTAGGGCCATGTTTTAAATTAAAATCTAAAGTTAGGACCCAAACGAAAGTTGAACTTGAATTAATAGAGTAATATCACTAGTTGAGCATGTTTGTTTTCTTTAAAGTTCCTGTTTTTTGATAGGTGTGTGCTCATTGGACTTGTTGGGATTTCAAATAGGTTATAGGGGTATGAAAATTAAGGAAAAATTCAAACTTTTCAAATTTTGAGTTTTTCTTCAACTTTTGTTATCCCTCATTTTTATTAGAAACTAACAACTGATTTTTCAGGTATATATGGCACCTAAAGATTGAAGAAGAAGAAGTCCTATACCTTGAGGGGATGAGTAGAGTCTCCCGAGCCTAGTAGTTTGGTGGAGGAATACCCAAGGTAGTGATGTAGAGACACTGCAGTAGAGGTGACACGCAGAGTTACTAGAGGGAAGACACGCTAGGTTTCTCAAAAAGTTAAAGCCCAGCCACAAATAAAGTAAGTGTGGATGTCACCCCAACACACTCCTCTACCTAATTATGGGGAGGAGGAGAAGGAGAAGACATATTCTGAGTCTACCCCACAAGTTGCTACTCAGGACCCCCAGTCTGAGGAGGGGTCCTAGTATTCATCTGAGGAGGTAGAATAGGAGGAGTCATTAGTAGTACCCCATTCTAAGAAGAGTACTGCTACTCATGTACAACAGTTAGATATACCCAGTCTGAGGAGGGTAAAGAGCAGCCTTCCAATGATACATCAGTACAGCAGGGGTAGATTCTCGCACCCACACACATCTAAAAAGCACCTCTTGATGAGGGAAACCCAAGGTGGTGTATGGTAGGGATACGAGAGATATTTGAAATAGACAGTTGTATTTGGGAGGCAGGAAGGCCTACGAAGGTTATTTATAAGTAACGTCGGATTGATCAGTCGGGGCTGAGTTAAGTACCATAGTTATGGGTGGCATTTAATCGATATTAGTTAGAGTAGATGACTCAACCACTCAGTTCTTATAGATTGACTATGGTGAAGAAGTTTTTTTCATCATACCAAGCTATAGTAGTCCTTCCTATACATAGAGCTCCAGGCCTGGTGAAATTTGTGAAGCAGCAACAGCTTGATCATACACTGGTTAGAAAGGTCAGAGTAGATATTTCAGCAGAGACTATCTGTAGAGTCATCTTCAACCCAGATTAGATTACCCCCATATCGACAGCTGAGTACGACTACAGACTGAGAGTCTCACTTGATAGAAATATTATACGGGATATAGAGTACAGACAAGAGAGGGTGGAGATGGTGAGATAGATATCCAGCTATATTTCACTTTTAAGTGATGCGACCCCTTGGATTGAGGAGCATGGTGTGATAATGAAGGGCCTCTTGATATTTGAGGCCAAGTTTTGGTTGTTGTTGACTATATACTAACTATTTCCCACTGTTTTTGGATAATTAGTTGACTTGGGATAGAGCAGCCATGGTTTTTTATTTGATGGCCAGTTACGATGTTGATTTTGATGCCATTTTCCGGTTGAGATCCACGACAGAGAATTTGGGGAGTTGACTAATCTTCTATTCTATTGCATGATTTAGAGGTTATATGATGAGATTGTCATACCTTGATCCCATTGTGTCATATTGTTGTGCTTCATGTTCATACACAGTTGGTTTTGAAAAATAAGATTGGAGGGGGTGTTGTGTTCTGAGCTTTAAGTATTGACTGGCTTCCTTGAATAACTTAGATTCTCCTAGTTAAGCATTATTTTCATTTTGTTGTGTTTTGTTGTGTTTTCTTTCCTGAGGACATGCAAACATTCTAAGTTAAGGGTATTGATCTGCTATAGAAATATAGCACTTTCGATGCTTAAAACAAGGAAAATATTAAAGTTTCTGAGGTTGTTTTGTTAGATATGATGTATTTTGGGTATGTTTTGTAGGAAATCATGTTTTGGAGGCTAAGTTCATGATAAATATGAAAAGGGTACTTTTGTCTACTTATTAGATCAATTATGAATGTTTGGAACACTTTTCGGCTTGATCGTGATCAAAGCATATTCGAGACTTGAAGAAGATCTAAAAAGATGACTCCCGGCACTTACTAAGTCAACGTGTAGATCGAAAGTATAACATATGGACCGTAAGTAGGCAAAGCCTTATGCTCTAGTTTGATCGGGGGCCGCAACTAAGATCAGAGGGATAAACTTTTTGCCAGAATTCCAAAATCCCGAGAGCTGACCTGTAGGATTTTTGGATCCTGGCATTTGCGCCCACTCTGCAAGCCACAAGTGATACCTACACCTAGGGTCAGTGTGCAAATATAGACTATAAGTGTCCACCGACCCTATTTTCTTCTATTTTATTTGGGATTTGGTTTTAGGGTTTCCTCATGTACTATAAATACCCTTTATGTGTCTTTAGTAGAAGTTACACACTTTTGATATTCATAACATATTTTTATTCCATGATTCGATTTTGATCTTGTTAATTTCTTGTATTGACTTTAGTTAATTAATTTAGTTATGCTTTTGGGTTTTCTATTTATTATCATTGTGATTTTATCTATGTTTTTAATTATGAATGTTGTTGATTTCTTCAAAAGCATGAGCGGCTAGAAACCCATAGCTAGGGTTGTGGAAACCATGACAGATTGACGAAGTAGTGGAAGTGCTATTGTTGTTCTGAACCGATACCCATGCATGTATTACTTTATCTTTAATATAATAGTTTTCTTAATGGGTGTACATGTTAGGATCTCACATAGATTATTGCTACTTACTCCAAAAGAGGAGGAATGACTAGGAAAAGATAAAGACAATAGTAATTTAGAGTTTAGTTGCCGATCCACACTTTTAGGTTTTATCTTAGTAAGATAATTAGGTTTCATCTAATAACTATAGACTCAAAAGGTAATAGTTAAATGGGATCAAGATAAAGGTTAGTAAGGCGACATCCTAGGATTTAAAAGGTAAAGGGTGAAATTTGTCTGCTAGCCCAAAAGACTGTAGATGGTACATAACTTATCAATTCTGTATGCAAGTTATCGCGTTAGTTCAACAAAGCATGATAATCCTATAGAGTTGAGAAGCAAAGGGGAACACAATACTAGTGTTCACTCACGATTTATTACAATCGAAGTTGATATTTGCTACTAGTTCGAGACTGATACTCAAAACCCCCCATTTACTCTTCCAATTTTCCCCATTGATTACAATAGCTGAGAGCCATGAATACACGTTTTCCTTTGGTATTCAACCCCAACATTTGTTAGGTTACTATATTTGGCAGTGATTGTATCATTTTCTAAGAGGATGTATAGCTTTGACTTCACCACCCTCTTGCATAGAGTTTCAGAGATAGGCTATGATTGCAGGAAGGATGATTGTTGGTAGTAGAAAGTGCTCTCAGTGTCCGATGGACAGCCATTCAAGCTCAGTTTGTGTTCTAACCATGTTGGGCTTCAGGAGGTTGCTACGACTTGTCACGAGCCGAGGCTACCTCCTAGTCGTAAAAATGGTAATTATGGTCACAAGTGACCACAAGCTAACCCATGAGCTGGTACCTGCTGTGAGCACTGAATAATATACTAATAATAAAAGACATGTGCAAAACACACTGATAATGCCATAAGGTTTTAATACTAAAACATACGACTTAAATCATAAGTCTGAACGTCAGATGACCTACTGAAAAGACTGATAAAACAACTGCTAAACTGACTAACTATCTGAATGACATTAAACAACATCTGAAAACACCTGAAATCCTCTAACTGACTGAAGAGTTAATGGGATAGGATCCAAATACCTCCAAACTGAACTAACTGGAAATAAATGTGAAAAATACTAAAATAACATAATAGATCCTCGACATATAAGGACTCTCCATAACTGTTGCTGCTGATAAGATAAATTGTCTAAGTGTGGTCAGGAAACTAAGCATCCAAACATATGATATGATACATCATAGCGTGAAAAAAAGTATGTAGTCAGTACTTTGAATGTACTGGTATATGAGATGAGGTTAGGTTGAAATGTAAGGGCTCATGTGCAAGAAAATAATAACTAATTGAATATCATGAGATAACGGATGCATAAATGCGTAAAATCTGTAAAATCTTAGAATGCATCACCAAACATCTAACACAATACTGAAATAGTCGATAAACTAAAATATAGAAATCTGATAACTAAAGAGATCAGAATCAATATGCTTTGGTCAAACAAACTTTAACTGAAACTATACTGATATTGAACTAAGACTGTGGGAGGTATCATCTAACCGACATTCCTAAATCTAAGCTAATTGGGGTCCAACCTGTAACCCTAGTTGGAAGGGTGTCAGTACCATACCACAGGTACTAACACTGGTTGTATAGATCCACTATATTGATTTTCCAAAGTACTAATGAGTCACCCTCAACTTGAAGGTGCTCAAATGAGATATGTGTCACCCTCAACTAGTAGGTAAACACCTTATCAACCCTCAACTGCTAGGTGGATATCTCTAACCTACGTTGGCTATGTAGTTCTTGAACACAGGGATTGCTACTAAAGGTCACAACCTCTACTAGCCAAATCTAAGCTAATTGGGGTCCAACCTGTAACCCTAGTTGGAAGGGTGTCAGTATCATACCACGGGTACTAACACTGGTTGTATGGATCCACTAAATTGATTTTTCGAAGGACTAATGAGTCACCCTCAACTAAAAGGTGCTCTAATAAGATATGTGTTACCCTCAACTGGTAGGTAAACAACTTGTCAACCCTTAACTGGTAGGTTGATATCTCTAACCTACGCTAGCTACGTAGTTCTTGAACACCAGGATTGCTAATAAAGGTCACACCCTCTACTGGCCAACTCTAAGCTAATTGGGGTCCAACCTATAACCCTAGTTGAAAGGGTATCAGTACCATACCATGGGTACTAACACTGGCTGTATGGATCCACTAAATTGATTTTCCGAAGTACTAATGAGTCACCCTCAAATGGAAGGTTCTCTAATGAGATATGTGTTACCCTCAACTAGTAGGTAAACACCTTGTCAACCTTCAACTGGTAGGTTGATATCTCTAACCTATGCTGGCTATGTAGTTCTTGAACACAGGGATTGCTACTAAAGATCACACCCTCTACTGTCAGGTGAGCCCCCATCTCTGGGTTTTTTTTATGCTGAATCCTACTCCCTACTGAACTGACACTGATTTCTTGACTGAACTAAGTTTAACTGAGTAAACAACTGATCATGATAACTGGCAGAATGACAATGCTCATGGTTTATCTAAAACCATTTTAAAGATACTAAAATTATGTAAATAGCTAAATAACAGGTGTTCATAACCCTCCAGCACTCAATGGAATTTACAATATGGACACCTGAAAGCTTTGAAAACCATAATAAGGAATCATTGTTGAAAATTCAACACTTAGGCATTTCATCAAAACTATGTGGGGTCATGATCTTAAACATGGGATGGGGTAAAGCATGTGAAAATACCATAGCTACAAAACCATGAATTAGGGATTTAACTTGGAAATTTCGTGTTTTAAACGTGTAAGGGCTAATTCTAATGAAAACACTTGCATATATAATGTATAATCAAAATTCATAAAAAAGTTTCATAGAGATAATTCATCATAAACATGTAAATTCATAATTTAAAACACAAAAATGGGCTCTTAAACTCCATGGGTAAAAAGGGCCCATGGATAAACATCACACATACCTTAAACCCTTAAGCTTGAAAGAGAAACACAATCTTTAAATCTTTCTTAAATGTTCTTGGATTGGGAAGCTTGAATTCTTGGTTTTCTTGAAGAGAAAGCTATGAAATTGGGTGTCTTGGGAGATGATTAGGGCTAATTTGAGAGGAGGATTGGAGAAGAAGGGAAAATAACGCCCAAATTTCTGAAATAAGTCTAGTTATGATGACTTGGATCGAGGGGAAAAGACGTAGTTTCCCCTCAGATATTTAAATTTGCAACTGAAACGCTTTTTAACACATCACTACGATACGATGAAGGTCTCATCGTTATACCCACCGCGACGAACCACTATCGCAGTGAAGTTCTAGATTCAAAATTCAAACACAACCCAATCCTCGTCCAAAATATTTGAAACTTCCTCGAGACATGCTCCTTATATCCCTGAACATAAATTCACTCAAAAACCAATATCTCGGGGTCAGGAAGACTTGTTTAAAAATCCTTGAAGTTAAGAGTCCAAAAATATGACTAAGTCCCCAACACTTATTTAAATATTCAAGTGTTAAACCTCTTATGCATGCACTAGGAGATGAACTCAACTAAGAATAATATGGGCTATTACAATATCTTCCCCTTGGGAAAATTCATCCTTGAATAAGACAGATTAAGCTGAGAATACTGGGGAAACTGAGATCATATACTAAATATGCATAACTGAAAACATGAATACATATTGAGTCTGAAACATGATACATGACTAAAATAATCCATGAATGCATAAAATGACATAAAGATAATTATATAACTGGGATTGAGAATAGCAAAACATCGATCTAAGTAAAAAATGATACCTTAAGCTAAATCTAAGTTTGTGAAGAAAATATGAGGGTACTTAGTAGGCATATCTGATTCTATATAGACTGGTTATGATATTGACTTTACAGCCATCATCATAAATGAGATTTATGAGCGGCATTTGGGGAGATAGTCATACTACCCCTTCTTTTTCAGGTACAGTTGTTATGTGATGAGGCTACTATGTCAGAGATTCCAGGTGTTAATGTGATAGTAGAGGTTATGGACATGGATCGAACTAGCATTATCAAAGATACAACTAACTCGATCCTTGCATAGAGGTCCTATATGCCTTCGATAGTGATTCTGGACCATTTTAAGGGCCCATCAGTTCCTGTGAATCCTACATCTAAAGAGGGAGTAGATGTTAGTGTTAGTATATATTTTTAGATGGGGGAGTATAGAGAGTCCATGTGATGAGCAAATAGGGTAAGGGGACCCCAGCCACATCCACTTTAATTTCTTCTTCCTCTTCAGAGCTAGTTGGGACATCTGTATTACCCTCTCGCCCCTCTACTATAGCTGCTGCTATAGGCATAGTTTTTGTATTGCATGAGTTTTTGCAGAGCTTAGTAGATATTCAAAGGATTACCACCACCCGGCTAGATAATTTTAAGGCCGAGGTGGCATCATTGTATGGGAAGATCTAGTCTTGGGTCCGAACGACACTTGAGGTACCAAAGACTAGATTACAAGCTGCACACAAGGCTAAGATGTCAGAGTTTTGAGTTGAGGTGCATAACCGTATAGATGATTTTGAGGGCCTAGTTTTAGTTCTATTCAGTGATATTAAGGAACCTAATCTGGGTGAGATTATAAAGGATGTGGCCATACTACGGATAGTGAGTAATGATACTCTCTCTCACTAAGAGCACCATTCTATCCATCCCTCTAGTTATACCTCCAGTTGTTTAACTAGCACAAAGGAGAGAGGGTAGGTTTAGTGATATGGATCACCCGTTATATTTCACCTCTTGGTGTAGATACCCCACAGGTCAAGGGGCAAGGTGTGATTAGAAAGGCGGTGATGAATTTCATCATAAGGTTTTGGCGGATATTAGTACATTATAAATTATATCAAACTACAGCGGACAACCTATTTGCTTGGGATGGTGTAACATTGATTCAAAGCATGGCAGTTAGTTAAGATATTGACTTTGCGGCCATTATCAGAAATGAGACTCATAAGCGGATATTTAGGAAGACTACCACACTGCCCTTTCCTTGTATGGTACAATTACAATGTGATGAGGCCAGTGTGTTAGAGATTCCAGGTGCTGATTTGAGAGTAGAGGATATGAGCATGGCCTAAAATAGTATAATCAAGGATCCGGCTAACTTGGTACTTGCATAGAGGTCTCGCATGCCTCAGATAGTAATTTTGGCCTAATTTAAGGGCTCATTAGTTCATATGGAGCCTACTAATAGAAAGGGAGTAGATGTTGGTATTAGTATGGATTTTGAGATGGGGGAGCAGAGAGAGGCCCTCAAGATAAGCACACAGGGCGAGGGGACCCCAGCCACAACCACTTCAGTTCCAGCTTCCTCTTCGAAGCCAGTTGAGACATCTGTGTTTCCCCTTCCCCCTCTACTACAGCTACTACTATAGGCATGTTTTTTGTATCTCTTGAGATTTTGTAGACCATAGTAGATAGTCTAAGGGTTAGCATCATCCAGCTAGAGAATTTTGAGGTTGGGGTGGCGTTATTCTATGGGAAAATACAAACTTGGGTTCTAACAACACTTGAGGCGGTAGAGACTAGATTATAGGCTACACACAGGGCTAATATGTCAAAGTTTTGAGCTGAGGTGTATGCCCATAGAGATTTTTATGAGGGTCGAGTATCAGTCTAATTTAGTAATATTGAGGCACCCAATTTGGGTGAGATTAAAGAGAAAGGGGCCATACTTCGGGCAGAGATATACTCTCTTACTGAGAGTACCATTTCAACCATCCTTCCAATTATAACTCTAGCTTTTCAGCTGGCACCTCTATATATACTTCAAGAGAGGCAGAGAAGAGGTCTTGCAGGATCTTGACATTCCACTTGACCTGGACCTAAGATGAGCCAAATATGTTTTAAGGGAGACTGAGTTTGCTAATAGGCAGAGGCATGTTGAGATGGCTGCAGGTGCATCCTCTATTAGTGCACTGTCACCACCACTGCCTTTGCCAGTCGATATACCCTAACACGGGGATGATCATGATAAGGACGCCTAGAGAATCGAAGGTATGTCCTCGGTTCTTTTTTTTAATTATTTGCACACACTAGGGACATTATGCAGTCTTTTAGTTGGGGGTGGGGTATACTATAGCCCACCGCAGGTTTTTTGGTCGTACTTCTGTTCTTGTTGGTCGTGGTATGGTTTTATAACTAGTATGTCTAGGTTAATTTTTTATCGTATTGTGTTGTTTTTTCTATAATTAGGAGATTTTTGAGTGTCTGGGGTAGTTGACATATTTTTAATGTTTGATTTTTGAGAAAAATGATACCCCTCCAAAAATTTACTTTCGAAACTATATAAATATATATATGTGTGACCATTGTGGATCTTGTTATTACATTAGGATTAGGACATAATAATCAATGCTAATTTTTTCATGAATTAAATAGATAGTATCTTGAAATGTGACCTTGTACCATTTGTATGTGAGATGTTACTTAGATCCCTCTGTGTGTTGAATTAAGAACTTACTCGGTTAGTCTTGTCTAGGTTGTAGGATAGTCAATTAGGAAAGAATCATAGGTTATTTTTTATATTAGTTCACGTTTAGCCTAAATGACCTTTCATGTGTCAATGTATCCCTTGATCTCGATTTGTAAGCCTTATAGCCTATTTTTCTTGTTACAACCTTCCCATTTATGTTATAATGAACCTGTTTTGGCACTGGTCCTCCTTAGACATCGTGCACCATAACTCAGGCAAATAACTTAATATGTGGGTGTCTATCATAGGGGTGTATAATGTATACTGGGTATGAAGAAGTGTAGAATAAGAGAAAAGAGAAGCGCGGGGTATGGTAGAAAAAAAAAGAAAAAGAAAAAGAAAAAAAGAATGAAAGAAACCACACCCAACCTGAATGTGTGATAAGAGAATAAAAAAGGAGAAATAAGGATGGAATAAAAAGAAAATTGGTTGATAAGTGTACCCTAAAGTACAAGTAGTGCAAAGGAGTCTTAGTCACTAAATATATCCATATGTACCATACCATCTGCCAAGCCTACGTTACAAGCCGAATAAAGTCCTATAGTGATCCTAACTTGACTGTCTGAAAACTAAGGTAAAGAAAATTAGGGAAATCCTATGATATTTTATGCACATTGGTGGAACTTCTCTTGTGAGTATGAGTGTCTCTTGATTGTCTCTGTATTTACATTCATTATTCTATATGAGTGAGTGGGACTTCTTTGTTATGAGGGCACATGGGTTGTATTGCTAGCTGTTTACTTGTCTGAGTAATGTAACTTGTATATATGCATGGTTGTCAAAACACCCCAGATTTTTGGGCCTTGAAAAATTCCTTGAACTTTGAGCTCACTGCCCTGGTTATAAATCACCCTAAGAGTTGTAGGGTGTCCTGAAGAGTCATTGGGATGAGTCATAACCAAATCATGTAAGTATGTTTTATGATTTGGCTCTGAGTACGAGTGGATCACTGTGAGCGTAAGGACTTGTTATGAGTCGTAGGGTGTAAATCGTAGGATATCCAGTGTATACCCCAAATGGGTTCTATCTTGATTATGATTGGACCCTATGAGTCATAGGTCCCATTATGAGTTTTTCCATTGAGAAATAAAGATAACAATGTAGGGTGCCTTGGTTACGACTCGTGATGACGAGTCGTAAGGAGTGGTTACAAGTCAATGGTTGACTCGTAGTCAAAGATGACCCTTTTTTAGCTTTTAAGTTGAGGGCATTCTAGATATTTCCCCTCTTACCCAACTTGAAACCCACATCTTATAACCTCATTAGGGTATCATTAGCACTCTGAACACATCAAAGTAACTTCTCAACACTCTCAAATTCCTCAAGGTCAAGAACACTTATGGTTTTCAAGAGGTTGATAAATTAGGGCTTTCAAGGGTGATTTCTATCCATACATCTTACTATTATAGGCTTGTGACTCTTCCCTCATTGTTAATTTGTTAAAGAATCATATGTATTAAAGTGTTATTCTTATGGAATTATTTTTCTTTTGAAAATAAGGGTTGTAGGTTTTGAATGCTTATTGTTGAACAATGTTTTTCCATGATTTAATTATGATTATTCATGATTTAAATATGGTTTTGAACTTGTTGGTGCATGGGTATGATGAATGAATTACGGAATTATGATTTTCCCAAACTTGTGACTTTTGAAATGGTTAAGACCCCAACCTATAGTGTAAAATTAGTTTTGAGTTATGAGAAAGGTGGGAATTTGTAAATTGAACTAGTTTTGAACTATTACATGATATAAATAGGTATTTGAAACACAATGGTATGATTTAATGAACAAAGGGAGTCGGTGTCCTCTACCTTGTATTAATGAACAAAAGGAGTTGATTTGCCCAAGTTAAAGGAAATGTTTTGGCATGATGTGTGATGAGTGGTGAATTTACCACTCATTTACATCTAATATTCATGCACACTACTATGATTTGAAGGTATTAATAAGGAAACTTTGTTAGTTGAATGCACTAATTTTCATATTTTTCGGGTATACAGGTGATGAAAAGGAAAGATGTGGAATTAAGCTTAAAGGGGATCAAAAAGAGAAGAGAAGTGCAAAAGCTGGAAGACCCTGAGCAGGAACTGGTCTTAGTTTCTACAATCGCGGTCTGAGGGACGCAATCACAGCTAATCAAGTTTTTGCTAAAATACCTGTAATCGCAATAATCTTATGACGTTCGCGGTATCCACGATCGCGGACAAGCTACAGCGATCGTGGCTTAGCGGGTTTATGCCCAGGGGAAATTATGTAATTTTTATGGCCTACCCAAAATCATATGTAAAGCAAAACCCTTTCTTAGTTGGTATTCTAGATTTTGAAAAATTGAATTGGGAGATTTTGTAACCCTACTAATTTGGGAAAACTTTTGTTCTTGAATTTTCAATTCGAAATTAGTGAAATTAAAGTTAGATTTAAGAATATCCTTACTTTCAATATCCATGGATGCATTAAATGATCCTTTTGGAATATTTCATCTTACTAATTTCATGAGTAGCTAAATAATTTATCTTGGGATTATGTTGAAATAGGGTGCAAATATGTGTGGGTTGTGATTTGTTAGTGTAGATTCTTGATCATTCATTATGGGTTTCACTAATGCTTTCTTGATTTAGTTGGGATTTGTGGGTGAAAACCCCAATTCTCAAAAGCTCACATCATCCTTGAAAGCGAGATATGAATGAACTTTTGAATCTCATATCATCCTTGAAAGAGGGATATGGGAGACAAGGCAACAGTGAACAATAGTAGATGTAGTTTATTATCTTTTCTTTATCTTATAAATAAGGGTGAGTTGAGAATTAGCTAGGTATTGGGCATCTTCCTAAAAATAAGGATGCCCAATTGAGGTATTCGGTGGATTTGATTGCCACATCTATGAGGTATTCAAAAGGGTCCATGGATGATAATCTTGAGGTTTTGTTGACAAACTACCCTTAAGAATTCCTAACATAGCCTACCCATGTAGTTGATGACTAGAATTTGCATTCAATTATCATGAACCCATGCATTATTTTCCCCTAGGAATACATAATCCCAAGGCTTGTCTTATAGTGAAATCTTAATCACAATTGTTGCCTTTGGTTTGTTATATTGAGTAGACTTTGATAAGATCACTTTCAAAACCAACCAACCCCCCCCCCATTTTTAATTTATGCATTTCATTTTGTTTACACTACGGGCATACACTTAGACGCTATCAATACTATAGAGTTTAAAGACTAGACTCACTCCTCAAGGATTTTACCTCAACGTGAGCTAAGATTTATTGACAATGATCGTCCTATATCAAAACTATGGTATAAGTGATCATGATCAAAATGGCGCTATTTCTAGGGAGTGATACTTAGTTTTCACTTATGCGGTGTTGATTATAGCTTTGGGTATACCCGTGGTGATTTTAAATTACTTTTTTTGTTGTTTTTTTTATTTTTAGGTGAATTCAATAGTGTCCACAACACTATGAGCGACCATTCAAGTAATGTTGGGACTTTTGATGGTCCTCTTTATGATGAAGAGCAACTCCACAATGTTGGACGTGTGAGTGACATTCGTATCCCACCTAATCAAGGGAACAGTGTATTTTATGTCATGAGAATTATGTTGCATATTCTTCAAATGAAGGGTCTTTTCTGGGGGAAAGATCATGATGATCCCAATTTGCACTTGAAGAATTTCATAGAAGTTTGTGCCCCCTTTGACATTGCCCATATCTCTCAAGAGTCTATAAGGTTGCACCTCATTTAGTTTTCTCTAACGGGTGAGGCGGTATTATGGCTTCGATCTCTTCCAACAGGGTTAATTACTTCATAGGATGAACTTACTGTGGCATTCTTAGACCGATACTTCCCACCATCTAAGATATTACAATTGCATGATAAAATCACAAACTTTCATCAACTGAATGGAGAACCTCTATACGAGGTGTGGGAGAGATTCAATGGTAATCTCATGTAATTTCGCAACCATGAGGTCCCAAAGAAGATTCATCTATAACTCTTTTACCGAGCTTTGGATAAACTACCCAAAATTATGATGGATAATATGGCCGGGGGATTACTTGTGAAGTTGTCTTATGATGTGGCTACAAACTTTCTTGAGTAAGTCACAAAGAAAAATTGGGGATGGCATACCCGAGACACCGAGGTAGCTAAAAGGTCTCTTATCACATCTTATATTGATAAAGAGCAAAGGAAGAAAGATGAAAAGAGGGAGGAGAATATGGAAAAAATTATGACACAACTGGAGTTGTTAACGAAGCATGTGATGGGTGAAACCACAAAAATGGTGAATTTCGTGGCATCCAAGGGCTATGATAAAGAAGAGGCCAAGAGTCTTGATAAAGAGACTCGGTATTTGGCTAACTATCCGGTGGGTTCCTGCCCGGCCTATCAAAGGAAAGGAAGGAACCAAGGTTGGACGGATTATGAAAGAGAGCGGAATTAGCGTGATCATGATAGAGATCAATATTGGAGAGACAAGGAAAGGTAATATGACTGATATGTGCCTCCCCATGACCAAGCAAAGGGTAAAGAATCCAATTCCATTGATCCTGAAAAATTCAAGACCGAGGATGTGTTAGCGAAGCTTTTGATGAGAGTAGAGGGAACAAACAAGATGGTACCCAAATTGAAAGGGGACTCTTAATAAATCAACCAAACCGTGGTATCACACTCTACCTCGATCAAGAAATTGGAGACTCAAATCGGGCAAATCTCCACTCAATTTAATACTAGACAAAAAATGAGGTCTTCCTAGTGACATCATTGTGAATCCAAAAAATGATGCCCAAGTGTTGGATATTATTACTAGGAGTGGTAAAACCCTCGGTGATCTTGTGGTGGATATTGAAAAAGAAACCAATGTTGAACAAACAAATGTGAAAAAAAAAGATTGCGAATTATTCAAATGAGGAGGCTCCGAAGTCTCAAGAAGGGAATGAAAATAAATGATGCTAAGTGAGTAAGTGGATGATGAAGAGGGAGATCTAAAAGTAGTGGAGAATTATGAAATATGAAGTGATCCATTTCCTACCATGAAGGTTCCTCCCTCATTCCCTCTGTTGCACCCAAGCACACACGTAAGTGTACGTGGTCTTACCAAGTAGTAAAGTGGCCCTTTATAAGCCAAGTATTGATTCAAAAAGGACTTGTTTTAACAAATATGTATGTTTAGTTCACAATTGAGACTAAATTTATGTGAAAGTAACGAAAAGATTTTGCGAGTTGTAAACTAAAATTCAAGTAGACAATGCGTAAAAGTAAATTTTTTTAGACAGTCATTCAGGAGAAACCCAGGGTTAAGGCCCTGTGAACAATCATACTATGATATTAAACATCATTATTTATATTACTTATCTTGGTTGTTGATTCACGGGGTTGATATTATGATCATGGTATCTCGAGCCTCTAATCACCTATTTAACTTAGCCCCTCAACTACATCATTGAGCGGGGATGTGAGAACTAAGATAAATGCATTTATATTTCATCTCATAGTGAACCAAATAGTTCAAGTAGGTATATCTCTATCCTACATGAAAATTACAATATTCATTCTATAGAATCTTATAATCCTACTTTATTTACCCCCTCCCCCTCCCCATGTTCTATCCTCTTATTCCCCCTCTCGAGTTCCCAAAGACGATAATGGATGTATTCTAAGGGTTATGAATCCTCAAAATAATGATAAAAAGAATAAATAAACAACCAAATATGATAAATAAATAAAACCAAATCAATTCAAAGAAATAGTAATCATGTTCTTGGTCTTAACCCCGGAAAGGGAGCGTTTAGCCACTCATGGACATAGTCATAATCACCATAGATGAATAAAAAATAAAATCCATAAATTAAATAAAGTAAAAGAATAAAAACCCTATTTTAAGTATTTTCCAGATCCTCTCCAAGTTTCAAAGCCGTCAAAGGTGTTTAGCATTATGTTCAAG